>JAQZBX010013585.1:0-39623 GCA_029593785.1 Cabassous unicinctus
TTGTCTGTTTTTTGTTTATTATTATTGGAGTAATGAAAATGCTCTAATATTGATTGAAGTGATGAATGCACAACTCTGTGTTTATACCAAATACCATTGATTGTACACTTTGGATGGACTGAACACTTTGGATGGATTGTATGCTTTATTAATATGTATCAATAAAATTGAGAAAAATAAAACAAAAAAATTATATACCCACTTAGTTTGTGGCAGCAAAGTACAATGTGGAAATATTCACTGGATGAGAAACTAATTGAGATTTCTCAGGAATGCAGAAAATTTGCCTCTTTGAAGCAAAAACTCTCATTCATTAGCTTGTGTTTGAACGTCACTGGGTAAACATTTGCCTTTACTCTGATTTTGTCTTACAGTGAGAGTTTAACACTTCCCAACTACTTCTCTGTGTCACGTGATACATGTGATTGAAGATATGAGACAAAAAGGCAAAGAGAGGAAATCAGACATGCAAATTATTAACTTGAAGAAGAATTTTGAGTGGATGTGTATTTAGCCTGTGAATGTTATGGATATAGTTATCCCATTCACTGATTACTGGGATCCCCAATGCTCTCCGTGGTATGTTCACTCTTTGGATAGGTTTACAGATTAAAAACTTATCTGGCAGTTACCTCTGCTCTCCTTATAACTTCCTTTGGTGCTACTGGAAAGGATCTTTAGTTAGATGAACCACCAGTTTTGTCCAGTAACAGCATTTCTTATTTCTCAGAGCCCTTTCAAATACAACCAAAACACCACAGAAACAGTACTTAGTTATACATTTGTACAAGAACTAGTACTTTGCAAAACATTCATGTACATTAGCTCCTGGAATCTTTTGTCTATAATAAATGGTATCTTTCTTGTTCCCTGCCCAGATTGTAAACTCTTTGTGGGAAGAGGCCTTGGTTTACACTTCTGTATCCCTCACTGGAAAACTGAGAACACTGAATAATTGAAATCTCTCGTTTTCCTCAAAAAAAGGGGGGGGAGGGGAAGGAAAAGTAATCATCAGATTGATAACTACCTTCAGGACTCATGCAACGATCAAGTTCAAGTCCACCGTTTACATTGGAAGAAGATCCACCATGTGCAGAAATCTGCTGAAAGAGGTAAGTGGCCATTAATTATCAGGAAGAACTTACAAATCCCACAACCTTCCCTGCAGGTCACCTCAGGAGGTCCTGGTTAAGGTGGAGCCTTTCCCAGAACCCCAGCCCTATGGCCCAGATGCACAGCCTTCCATGCTCTTCTGTGGATTCAGGATCCAGAGTGCAGCCAGCGCTTGACCTTTTTCTTTAGGAACCCCAAGACAGCTCTCGGGCATTATGAGGTTTAACTTTATGTGTCAACTTGGAAGGCTGTGGTGTCCAGTTGTTTGGTCAAACACTAGCCTAGATGTTCCTGTGAAGGTGTTTTATAGCTGGGACCGGCATCCATGATCAGCTGACTATAAGTAAAGGAGATTACCTTTGATAATGTGGTGGGCCTCGTTTAATCAGTTGACGGTCTTAAAGGTAAAACTACTGAGGCTTTCCTCAGGAAGAAGAAATTCTGCCTCAAGACTATCACATCAACTCTTTCCAGCCTGCCAGCCCCCACAATCACATGAGCCAATTCTTTAACATGAATCTCTTAAAAGACATAGATATGTCCTGTTGGTTCTTTTTTCTGGAGAACTCTGAGTGATACAGGCATTATAAGGATTTTGTACTACTAGGAACCAGAGAGAAATAGATAAAACAAATGGGTAAAGTCCAACTCAAAAAAGGATATGTACATTTGTGGGAACGTGGGTATACGTGTGCATCTCTTTCTGGCCACTCAACCCAGTGGAAATGTCTCACTTGGCTAAGCACCTGGCTCCTAGGAGGGCAATTGTTTTGACAACAAAAGGTGACTGGTAGACAATCGTAATTTTTCAAATTTTAGCTTTGTCTGTTTTGTTCTGTTTTATTTAAAATTGAAGACAACTCCAGACTCAGCCAAACTGTATGCTGGAATGCTTAAAATCAGGACCCAGAGAGAGGACTTAAAGGGAAGCCTAAAGAAAACCACAGCATTTCTCTCTTTCACTCTTTTCCCACAGCTGCCACCCTAATTTGGGTCTTCATTAGCCTTCACTTGGTGCCTTTTACTTTGTCTCCCCCATTCCACAGTTTATTGCCAGAGAAATTTTCCAAAGGATAGTTCTGATATCATCCCTGTTCTCTAGGGGAAACAGAACAAATAGGATGTATGTGTGTATGTATATTTATATTTATATAATGTAATTATTTTGAGATTTATTATAAGAATTGGCTTACACAACTGTAGGGATGGACAAGTCCATACTCTTTAATGCAGGCCACAAGCTGGGAACTCCAATAAAAGTTTTCGATGAATTCCCCAGGGGAGGCTGGCTGGCTGAAGCACAGATGGAAATTCTCCCTTCTAACTGCCGAAATCATTTCTCCTTTTAAGGCCTTCAACTAATTGAATGAGATTTCTCTCATTGTTGAAGGCAATATCAGTTGATTGTAAATGTAATCAGCCATAGATGCAATCAATTTAATTATGATTTAAGTCCATGAAATAGACTCATAGTAACTAACAATCAAGCCAGTGCTCGCTTGACCAAACAATTGGACACTATATCCGGTCAATTTGACACATGAACTTAAACATCACAATCCCCATGATCCAAAAACTTCTGTGGGTCCTAATTACTAACACAATTACCCCAAATTCATTAGCATAGCATTCAGGCGATGACTGGCCCCCTAACTACCTATGCAGTTTGTTTCCTATCACTTTTTCTTGTGTATTTAATACTTATATTAACACAATCTCCTTTTTTAAAAAAAAGTTACTTAGACTTTACAAGTCTTTATTTTCTTCTCTGAAAGGGGGGATGGTATCAGCACTAGCTCAAAGATTTGCTAGAGAATTAAAATTAGCTCATAAATGTAAAATCATTTAGCATCATGTCACTGACTTGTAAACACTCACTATTAGTTGTTAGTATGTTTCCTGAAAACATCTAGCAGAGGCTTGAAGAGTAATTATTAAATGTTTTTGAATTTCCAAATGTAAAGTGGCTATAAAAGACCTTTTGCTAAATAACGTATTTCAAGTCTACTCCTCTTCCATTTAAACCCTTCCTAGACTGAAAATTGTCAGTTAAGGAAATAAAAGAAGCAAGGAAATTTAGTATCAGCCAAATGCTTAATGGAATAAAGATAATAAGAATGTAATTTTTTGGAGTTATATTCTGAAAAGATAAACCAAAAGATCCTTGCTGAGGCGGGGCCTAAAACATAAGTGATGGGGGAGGTGACCCGTAAATGCTTGAGAGCTGCAGTGGACAGCGGTCGGCCTGCCTGCGTGCCCACACCTCACAGGCCATAGCGGGGCACCCCACACCCTCCAGTCACAGCCACCTGACTCAGGAACGGGCACCTGGGACCTCTCTCGTCCCAGCACTCAGTGCCTGAAGGAGTCTGAGCAGTGTGGGTGCCCCACCTCCACCACTGCTGGGCCTACGAATTGCTCGTTCCTGTGCTCTATAAGGCCTGCTTGCTCAGCTCTCTTTCTTGAACCAATTCGAATAGGTGCTGGTTCACTGCAAGGTGATTATCCTGATTCTAGGACTCTCCAGGAAGGAACTCTCAGGTGGGGCTAAAACACGGGCATTTTTACCTCCATTTATATTTTCACATGGATGGAAATTCCTATTGAGTTCCTGTGTAGCCACTGTACCTTTCCCAGTGTTTATGTTTATTAAACCCCCACCCTTATCCCATCCTGTTTTCCGGTTCAGCCCAGCAATTCGAAGCATGGTTTGTGCTGGGATTCAGGGACAGCGAGGAAGCAAGAAGCAGGGAAAGAGAGCAGGAGACAGAGCCCCAAGTGGTGGCAACTGGGCCTTGAGCTGCAGATGGAGGAGGGGGCTGCGTGGAGTGCAAGGGGGAGGGCACGGGGCCAAATGGAGGGCTGCTTTCAAGTGTACCTCACAAAGGCATCACTAAATCACCAGGAAATGCAGCTTCTTGGTCAAAAAGATTGCAAGGAGAAAATTAATCAAAACTCCCAAGTGGACTTATTTTTTAAAAATGTTAAACCTTGAGCATTAAAACAAAACAAAGAACAAAGCAAAAACCTATATAGAGTTAAAAAGGAGTGACTTATCAGTTTATTTACCCAAATACGGTCCTTTATTTAAAGATAAAGCTTTCCATGAAGAAAAATGAAAAGCATTAAAAAATAATGGGGATAATTTTGTTTATAGCAAAGCAGAGTAGAGATAGGGTCATAATTAGAGACAGGAGCACATTTCCTTTCCTTCCTCTTCACTCTTTAGTAACGTCTACAGCCACAACCTGTGCAGGGTTTTTACAGGACATGAAGATAGAGACATGGAGAATCTAGAAGTCCACAATCTTTTGAGAAGGCATGTGTGTATACTTAAAACACTTCAGCAAAACCTGTACATTCCAGGATATAGTCTCTAAGGGTCAGATGGCTACAAATGATGAAAGACCCAGGGAAGGGAGCCACTCTGCTGAGGCACGAATCCTGACTTGTATATTTGAATCACTCAGCTTGTGATTAAGTTCACTTGGCGCTCTAGGGAGATAAGAAAAGCTGGTATTCACCAAGATCTCTGGACATGTTCCTGGAAAATGTGAAAAGATTGTTAACTACAAGGCAAAACATTTTTGGTACCCTGAGAGCCAGGTTAAAAAAAGGAGCAATGAAAGAGCCGGGTATAAAGCTATGCCTACAAAAGTCTCACCATTTCCCATGCATGGTTTATATACTTCCCTGTCCCCTATAAGAGAATTACTTTCTTACTGAAGTAAGGACTAAATTAGCACCAGAAAGATCAAATATGGCATTTCTGACGAAATCTGTCCCACTTCTATTGCCAAACCAACCATTTTGATTAAAATCTTAAAATGCTAATGAGCATTCATGCTTCCATCAGTAACTATGATGTTGAGAGAGCTCAGAGGAGGACCTAAATGCCTCATGTTAGTGAGAGCCTCCTCAATAAAGAATGAACGGGGGGGGCGGATATGGCACAAATGGTTGGGTGTCCATCTTCCATATGGAGGGACCTGGGTTCGATCCCCGGGACCTCCCGGTAAAAATAAAGAAAAATATAGAAGGCACGTGGGCCTCCAGGCTCTGCGAGTGGGTGTGCCACTAGGCCCCGCGAGTGGGTAAGCCATCAGGCACCGTGTGCGGATGTGCTGTCAGGCTCCGCCAAGCCATGCAGCAAGATGATGACATAATAGGAGAGTTGACACAAGGGAGAGCCAAGACAAAACAGACTAAGAAACCAGGAACTAATGTGGCGCAGACGGTAGGATGCCTCTCTCCCACATCGGAGGTTCCCAGGATCAAATCCCAGTGTAAGACAGGAGGAGAAGGATGAGAAGAGAGGGCAGGAAACAGACACAGAGAATTGCCCAGCAAATGCACACAAAAACAGCAAAAACAGGGGGTTGGGGGGGAGGCAAAAATGGATGGAAAAAGTAAATAAATAAGTCTTTTAAAAAAAAAAAAGAATGAATGGATGGCAGCCCCTGGGCCCTTTCCAAGATAGCTTCCAAAATTACCAACTGGTTCAAAAAGATAGGGAGGAGAGGGGGATATATTTCCTGATGAGGGCTTGATTGCTCAAGGATGGAAGATAGCAGAAAAGACTGAAGGTACTGCTGAGCACTTTCTCTGTAACTGGCACCCTTATGCCACCCACCTAATCCTCTGGCAGGCCGTACTGCTATGAGTTTTTTTTAAGAAGACTTGAAAACAGAGAAAGGTATAGAGTGTTCTCAACTTAAAAAAAAAAAAAGTATACATGGCTGATGAGTACAACTGAGAATGAGTAACACTCTGGATTTCTGTTTTTACCTAGGAGTTAAGTCAGGGTATCCTACATTAAATTTCTTTGATAAGTGGATTACTGCAATTTCTACAAATCTTAAAATCTAAAGAGAAATGTTAAATACTACACTAAAAATTCTAAGTTTTGTTCAGAAATAGTCAATTCTCAATTAAAGTAGCAAAAATGGCGTATATCAATGCATTATAGCATATGATTATTGACTTCTGAGTAAAATGATGAACATGATTTCATTTTGATTTTTAATAAAAGGAGGAACTTCAAGAGAATCTAGGAGAAGTTATGGAGAAGTTCCTTCCATCTGCCCCATCATTTCTAAGTCCCCTCTCAGCCTGAAGCAGTCAGAGCAGACATCATCCCAAATCCCTCAAGACTGAGGAATGAACAAACATAAGGGTGGAGTGTAACCACAGACCTAAGTAGATTTATTGTTATTGTAGCTATTATCTTGTGTTAACAGAAGGACTTGTAAAATTGATATAAAGATAGTGGTTGCCAGGGGGAAGGGAAGGGGAGGGATAAGTAGATAGAACACAGGGCATTTTTATGGCAGTGAAAGTGTTGTGCATGATACTGCAATGACGGACACATGGCGGTATACATTTGTCAAAGCCTGTAAAACTGAACAGCACAAAGTGTAAACCATAATGTAAACTATAGACTATGGTTAGTAGCAAGGCTTCAATATTGGTTCATCAATTGTAACACAGGTACCACACCAATGTGAGATGTTAACAATAGGGGAAAATATGTTTGAGGGGATGTGTGTATGTGTGTATTAGTCAGGGCTCTCTCGGAAAACAGAATCAACAGGAGATATCTGTCAATAATATGAGATTTTAAAAGAGTCTCTCACGCGACCGTGGGGATGCACAAGTCCAGGTTCCGCAGGCAGGCTGCAAACCAGGGGCTCCAATGGAAGTCCGATGAAGGTCCTTGATGAGTTTCTGGGAGAAGTTGCCTGTCCAACGACGAGCTGGGAAATTCTCTCTGAATGTTGAAATCACTTCCCCTTTTAAGTCATTCAACCGATTGGATAAAAGCGCCACCCATTGATGATGTAATCTCCCTGATTGATGCAGATGCAATCAGCCATCCACGCAGTAAACTCACTGGTGATTGAAGTCCATAAATGCTCTTGTATTACAATTAGCCCAGTGCTTGCTGGAATAAACACCTGGACACAATTACCTGGCCGAGTTGACACATTAGCCTAACCATCACAGTCCACCCCTTGTCAACTCGGCAATCATACACATTACCCTAAACAATACTTAGTCTCTAAGTAAAAACAATAACAGACAAGCATACATATATATTTCCGCCTAACAATGTTCAACTCCTCTGCGTACAACCGGAAACGCATTAATTCCCCACAGAACAGGGTGTAAGTCCTTGGGTAATATTCACTCTTAAACTTGACATCCTTAAATATTATGCCGTGGAATTAATACAACTTTTCATGATAGGGGAAAAGGTTGGGGAAGAAAACAAAGAAATTTGTTTTGTATATATATACAATCATACTCATAACGAAACATGGAAGAAGGGTTCATGACTATTACAGTCCTCGTTTCTGTAACTGGACTCATGGTCGAAGTTCATATTTATCACTACCTTCTTCCACTACCCATTCCATGTTCCCATTACCTTCAGCAAGCACTTCTGCTGGCCGTGGTTCTTTGCCTGGTGGGGAGACCCAAACTTTCATTCCCTAAGATTCTGGGCCATTGTTAGTCCTGCTTGAATTGGTTTGTTGCAATTTTCCATTGACTTTAATCACAGGGCATGGCAGGACTAGGAGACGCCCTAGACGATCTCCTGCATTCCAGGCAAACTCCTCTTTACCCCCATTATGTAGATGGAGTCCTATTTCCCCTTGATAGTCAGGATCAATTACCCCAGCCAGTACAGTAATTCCCTACTTTGCCTGTTGATTCCCAGGTAAGAGGAGCCCAAAGTGGCCAGGTGGCAGTCTTAACTTCCAGTTCAATGGAATCATTGTTGTGTTTCTGGTGGCAGCATTCCTCCTTTTGGGACTAAAACCTGTAGACCAGCAGAGCTTAAGGTTGCAGGGACAGGAAGCAAAAATTTTCCTAGTGGGTCACTAGGGGAAATAGTGAGTGGTGCCACTCCCATTTCCACCCCTTGATTCCTGGACCCATGAATCCTGGCTATGGGAAAAACAGCACCATAGAGAGGACGCTGATTCAGAGCATACGCAGCCTCCTGGAGAACACTGCCCCAGCCCTGCAAGGTATTGCCACCTAGTTGGCACCGTAATTGAGTCTTCAAAAGGCCAGTCCACCGTTCTATTAATCCAGCTGCTTCAGGGTGATGGGGAACATGGTAAGACCAGTGAATTCCATGGGCATGTGCCCATTCCTGCACATCATTTGCTGTGAAATGGGTTCCTTGATCAGAAGCAATGCTGTGTGGAATGCCATGGTGGTAGATAAGACATTCAGTAAGTCCATGGATGGTAGTTTTGGAAGAAGCATTGCGTGCTGGAAATGCAAACCCATAGCCAGAGTATGTGTCTATTCCAGTTAAAACAAATCGCTGCCCCTTCCATGGTGGAAATGGCCCAATGTAGTCCACCTGCTGCCAGGTAGCAAGCTGGTCACCTCGAGGAATGGTGCCATATCTGGGGCTGAGTGTGGGTCTCTGCTGCTGGCAGATTGGGCATTCAGCAGTGGTTGTGTGGGGGGTGAGTTAAATGGAAATTCTCCATATTTCGGTGTAATTTTTCTGTTAATCTAAAACTTCTCTAAAAATAAAATTTATTATTCAAAGAAAAGAGAGAATCTAGGAGATATCTTTGTGTAGTGAGTTTACTTTCTTTAATGCATTCTAGAAAATGGTACTATGATTTAATTTTTAAATGATCTACAACAGGGGTCAGAAACATTTTCTGTACAGGGCCAGAGAATAATATTTTAGGCTCTACGGGTCACACAGTCTCTGTCGCAGCTACTCAAGTCTACTGTACAAGATGTATTCAAATGAGGGTGGCTGTGTTTAATAAAACTAGAAAAACAGGCAGTGGACAAAGCTATGGTCTACCAGGGTTTTCTTAGGAAAGCTTTGTCCCCAACATAAATTTTTAGACTTTTAAACTCTAGAACAGAATAACCTTCAGGGTATGGTTGTCCCTATAAAGCAGGAGTTCTCTGTCCCTGACTGCACATTAGGCACCTGGGAAGATTTTTACAATTCTACTGCCAGGCTGCATTCCAGATCATTTAAAGACTCTCTGGGGGGAGGGCCCCAGCATCAGTATTTTTTTTTTTTTTAAGCTCCACAGATGAGCTTTGAGAACCTTTGTGGGGTAAGTTTCTGGCAGTAATTGTACTTAATTGTTCAACTATCTTAATTTTTTAAAGTCCTCTGTGTACTCATCCAATAATCTAATTATGGCAAGTCATCTGTAGCCAAAGAATAACCTTCTCTTTGTAAGAAAAGGAAAGAAAGGCATCATCATTTACTGAATGCCTATTTTGTGCCAAATCCTGAAATAAGTTATTTGTATCATATGAATTAGATATTGTCATCATCTCCATTTATCATAAAGAAATCAAAGCTCAGAGAAGTTATCTCACCCAAACACCACAGCAAATTCAGATTCAGGTTCTGAGCCCAGGTCAAAAATAGCCCCCGAGCTATTTGACTATTCTCATACTGTCCTCTACTGAGAACAGGAGGAAAGAAGTCCTGCCAGGCTATTAAATCAAACAAGGAATGTCACACAATACTAGGCTCATTTCAAAATATACATTGTAAGTATATTTTAAACAGGTTTTCAGATTACATAAGTGTAGTTATACTCCTACAATTTAGTCAAATGGTATATAAATTGATCAACAAACTCATAGCCATTCCTCAAAGAGCTTAAGAAAATTTTTTTCTTCAAAAAGATTACTTTTGAAACAACTGAAGATTTTTTAAAAATTAAGTATACTAATTATTACTTGAAAACAGAATTTTTTCAATTGTCATTTCTGTGGTTATTTTTTTAAATATTAGAAACATCCATTCCATCTAATTAGAAGGAAAGCCAGTGTCAAACTAGTACAAATGGTGAATTATAAATGAATTTAAGAACAGTAGCTTTATCACATTTATATTGGATTGGTGGCAATTTATTCTGAAATATTTCAGTATGAGAAATGAAATATGTGGACAATTTATCTAAATCAGCACCTAGGGGTTGATAACACGTGAAGTATTTATATCTGTAGCCATACTTTAAAGTTGGCTTCATTTGGCAAAACCAGTGGTGCTTGAGATTTGTCATTGGTTAATAGTGGTAACACAGAACCTGCTACCCACGCATGACTATGCTTTAAGACAGCAACCATCCCAGCAGTCAACCAATGGAATGGTGGGAAACCTGCTAACCAGTGTCTTTCTGATCCTCTGAGTATTGCAGCCAGCTCAATTGATTACACTGCCTACCAAAAATAGCATAGGAGCCTCATCACATCCCTTCTGAGTGAGCAGGTCAAGAAAGGTATTGGCTTTTTGGATTTGGAGCAGCAGACAGCTGACGGAACAGGCCTACTTTCTAAAAATTGTCTGCATGCTGTCACTGTGAGGTATGACCAATTTCCAGCATGCCAGGGCAGGGGAGGACTGTCTGCCTCTTCAGTTCTAGCTATGGAGGCCACCAGAGTTGGACACTTGTGATTGACTAAGCTGGCATGGGCTAGTTCACTACAACAACCTCTAGTATGGGTTGACCTGTGTCCTCCAAAAAGATATGTTCAAATCTTAACCTCTGGTCCTGTGTATGTGACTTTATTTGGAAACAGGTTATTTGAAGATGTTACTGATAAAGATGAGGCAAAACTAGGTAAGAGTGGGGTCTAATCCAATATGATTGCTGTCCTTATAAGAAGGGGTGAATTGGACACAGAGAGACAGAGAGGAGAACACCACGTGACGACTGAGACAGAGAATGCCATAGATTGCCATCAAGCCAGAAGCCAGGATGGGCGCATAGAATAGATTTTACAGACTTCAGAGGAAGCAGGACCCTGCCAACACCTTGATTTTGGAGTTCTAGCCTCCAGAAATGTGAGACAATAAATTTCTGTTGTTTCAAGCCACCCAATTCGCAGTACTTACAGAAACAGCCCTAGGAAGGCCTAGGCAGCCTAAGGAAACCAAGACAACTTCTAAACCTTAACTCTATATAGTAATCTCTAACGTACTAGCCCAGACGATTTATAATGATCCACTTTCATGAATATGGGGGCATTTACGATTGGCACATATGTTACTTATGTTCAAATGAAGTTCTTGCAAGTGATCCCAAGTTAAACATACCTTTTATCACTCTATTAATACACTAACTTTCTTGGCAAACCTCCCCCCAATGCCAAAAAGATGGGCTTCAGCCCAGTTGAGCCATTTGCCCAACAAATGCCTATATTTTCTGAGCAACTACAATGTACTAATCACTGTCCTCAGAGAGAGTCTAAGATTCATTATTATGATTTATTCTGTCAAGGTACCAAACTCTTCAAAACTGCTTTTGTTTTTGTTTCTGTTCAACAAAATCAATGACATTCAGAGATGAAGTCACCATCCAACTTTGAGTAAAGAAAATAGCATAAAAACAGTTAGTCTTTTAGTACTAAGATTATTAACTGACTTTAAATGCAAAAGAAAGAGTCAAAGCTCAAGGGAAAAGCAAAAACGTTTAAGGTCAGCAGCTACTATGGATTTACATTTCACAGCTTCGAAAAGAAGTTTCAAGTTCAGAAGGTCAAAGAGTTACATTTTAGCTCTGCCAATCAGTATGAGATACTACCAGCCCTTTCATCACACTTCACAAATCTGGAAAATCTTTCACCACCAGCAGACCCAGGAGACATCATCAGATAAAACAGTAACACATCAGACAGTTTATAATCTCAAGATGTTGGATAATGTTCCAAATGTACTTTTTTCTTCTTTCTTTCAAGCAGCAAGAATGCTCACAGCAGACAGCCTCTGGACATATGCTTCAGCATCAAAATGTGACACATTTTATCCCTCAGTGTCCACAGATGTGCCCGTGACAGTGAAGCCTTAAGTTACTACTGCCTTCAAAGTCTTCAAGTGGGACCTGGATGATGAATTAAAGTTCAGGGAAATACTTTCTTCATCCATCTGGCAGCTGATGACACATTTAGTACTCTTTATTGCCTATCTGTCCCAAAGAAAATGCTGTGATTTAAACATAATAAATATTCCCGCAAGGAAAGTTATCAGCTAGATCGAAGGGACTCTGAGGAACGTGGAGAGGAAACAGGGGATCAGGAGCTGAGGTCAAGGAGAAAACGGAGGATCAGGAAGATGGGGATGAGGGGAGAAAACAATGCCTGTGGTGGTGGGACTCTAGGATATGAAGAGAAAAGAATGGGCAGGGAGTGATCAGACAGTCTAGGAGAATAAAAGCCTGGAAGACAAACAAAGCAATAAAACTGATGCGGAGAGAGGCCCTGGAGGCCCTCAGAAAGGAGGATGGACGGAAAGCAATTGAGGGAGGGGGGCAGCATAAGGAGGAAACTTTAGTTGGCTGATAAAGAGATGAATGCGGAAGGAAGGCTGGCGTGGTAACCAGCCTTCAGGAAGGTCCCCATTGATCCTCAATTCCAGTAGCCAGGCCCTTATGTCACCCCCTCCACAGTAATGAGTGTGATGACTAGGATATGGTGGAAATGTCACTTTTCTCCCAAGGCGAGGCCATAAAATGGAGCGCTTCCGCACAGCTAGCCCTCACTCTGCCTCTCTCTCAGATCCCAGCTCTGGGGAAAGCAGCTGCCGGGTCTGTGGACACACGCAGACTTAAGGAACTGAAGCCTCCCGCCAACGGCCAGTGCCACCTGGCCCGACAAGTGAGTGAGCCGTCCTGGAAGTGGGTCCTTCACTCCCAGTCAAGCCTTCAGATGACTGTCGCCCTGGCAAACATCTTGACTGCAACCTCGGGAGAGACCCAGAGCCAGAACCTCCTGAATTCCTGACTCACAGGAAACTTGTGAGATAATATGATCTAATTGTTGTTTTCAGCTGCTAAGTTTTGGTATAACTTGTTACTAATAGAGTATCTATAGATTACTAATAGGGTTGGAAGATGTGGAGAGAGCAAGGAAGTGGAGATGAAGGATGGAGTCAGGAGGAAAAGGCAGTAATAGAGAGCAAAGCAGAGGCCATATTAAAATCTAGAGTTGGATTTCTCTCACTTGCTCTTCCCTCCTTGTGCACTATTACATCTTAATTTTTTCGTAAGTGAAACTTCCTTCATGTGAAAACTGACCCTGGAAACCCCAAGGTTTACCAAAAGAAAGAATAACAAAACACTGTTGAGCACCCTATTCTAAGTGCTTTGCCTGTATTTAATCAACCATCCCAACCTTGTTATTATCCCCCTTTTACAGATGAGGATGATATGACTTGTCCAAGGCCACACAGCTGGTATGAGTGGCTGAGTCAGGATCAAACCCAGCGCTCTGCTTCACAGCCCACGCCTTTAGCCACAGCCCCAGGCCGTGCCTTGGCCCCACATGGGGGAGGCAGCTGAGCATGGAGAGAGCCCTGGGCTTCATTCTTCCTGCACAGAGTTGCAACATCCACCTTAATCCTCTAGCCTAAGTGGGCCAAAGACCCTTCATCTTGGTTCCCCTCGTTTAACTGGGACAGATTGGTACCTTTACACAAAACTTTATTAAGGGAGGACAATAGGAAAATAAACAAGAATACAGAGGACCTCGGTATCCTTATAACACAGGCCCAGTAGATGGGCACCTCTGGGGCAAAGGAGGCTTGTGGAATGCCTCCTCCCCAGGTGAATGCCACCATGAGTAGCCTTGTCCTTCAGGAAAGCCAAATTCCCTCAATCCATACAGCAGTAAGCCAAGTTCTAACCCCTTAGAGACTGGGTCCTGGGGAAGGGGACTAGCAGGGGCCTGCTCAGTGGCCCTAGCCTTTAATAATTTCTTTTGTGAATTTTAGGTCTGGTCATGTTGTTTTCAATCATCGTTTAACAGACTGACCTTGCTTTCTCTTTGTGATCTTAGTGGTTAAGAGCATGAGCTCTGGTTTCATATCCTAGCTATGCCACTATAACCACAGCGTGGCTTCCCTCACAAGCCAACAATATAAAATATAATATCTCATAACCACATAACCCATGTGTTTGCCGGGTGCCAGGTCTGCATTGTTTCCAAGCTGTGCCTATCTTAACAACACTGGGCTCCACTGCTGGTTTCCAAAAGAAAACCAATAACCCTAACCATACTGTAAACTTTTGTCATTTTGCTAAAGTTTTATGGCTCAGGTAGAAATGGTGTGCACTCAGGGTAGACAGAGCAGCTTGAATAGAATCCCCATTAGCTATCTATTGGCAATCTCTTCCCCCAAATCTCCCAGTAAGAGGTGCCAACAGGAGTTCTTCTCTCTCTACCTCCCTTCATCCAGCCTCTTCCCCATCCCAAGATTTTCTCTCCCCTTTCCCACCCCTCTTGCTCCTTCCCCATTCTCTCAATCCCTTTTTATGCAGAGCATTTGTGTATATCTAAACCCAGATACTCACTAAGCAAAGGGCCCTCGGGACTCACCAACCTAAAAGACTTGCACAGCACAGCTTTTCTATAACAATTACACAAGCTGTCATCTCCAGTGCCTGTGCTGGAGTCCTGAAGGAGACCAAGAGTGATGGGGGAAAGGTCAGGGCCTTTCAACAAGGGGTTGGAGAAAGGGACCCAGAAAGGGCAAGAGACTCGACTAGCCATTGGGACCTTGAGTACTTCACACCTCTGATCCTCAGTTTTCCCATCTATAAAACAAAGACTGAACTAAAAGATCTGAGATCCTTTTGGTTTTTCACATTTTGTCCTTTTTATGATTACCCAGCAAAAGAAAGAAATTTTAATTGATGTACAACTAACTCTCAATTGCCCTAACATTTTTCAGTTTCAGGTGTAAAGAACCAAAATTATTTCATCACTACATTATTTTACACCTCCATCCTGCAAACTTTATTCACTTTGGTCGGATTCCCTCTCCTGCTTTAGTGCTGACCCTCAAAGAACATGATCTTCTATGACTGTGTGCACACAAATAAAGCAGAGCTTTGTTCTGCAACAAGGTCATCACTAATAAATCTAAGAGTACATCTTGTGGGGAGGGGAGTGCCTTTTGGAATCTCATATCTTTTTCAATGAGCAAACAAAAATGCCATTAAAAATCTGTGGCCAGAAATTAAACATCACACATATCACTTTATTTTCATTTCAGTTCTTTCAATGTCCCCACCAAAACACCAAAATAATTACCAGGAACTGGCACAAAGGAGGAAAATTCTGTGACAGAACATCCAATTCCTTAGATACTGTTCCTGCTTCCCTTTGAGTTGACCTTGCTTAATTCCCTACTGAGTCAAACCTAAAGATGGCTTCTGTGCCAAATGCTAAGTCCTGGCAGATAAGAGACACAGTGTCAACCCCTACACATGCAGCCCTGGCTTGGTTTGCTTGCTTTTGTCAATTCTCTGATTATCTACCAGCAAAGCCATTAAAGCATCTAACTAGGATAAATAGTGCTAAAGAGTTCCTGCCCACGAAAAGGAGTCCTCCATTGTCAGACATTCCCTCTTAATTGATTTTAATAAGCTATTTAAAATGAAGGGAAAAGAAAAGGCATAGCACTAATACATGGTAATTAACAGTAATTCTCCATTTACAGTGTCACTGAATAGCAAAAACGATACAGATGTGGACAGATAACTGACTACAGATTTACAGTGACATCAAAATTAGGGTATTTTGTACAGTGAGTACCATGACCAAGTTGCAGTAGTTCAGAGGCAAGTTTTTATTCTAAGGATAATATTGGGCACGTAAGGAGATGAAATTTCTACAAGGATGTCCCATGAAAATAGGCAGTGGTTAGAAAATGTGGCCTAAATGCTGAATCAGTATGGCAGAGACTCATTTAGCTGCTACTATTTCATGCAAAATTCCATGATTCTGTATCACCTTTAAAGTGAAAAGAAAAGAAATAGGCTCCCCAGCTTCCTAGATAGGTTTTTTTTGGTCAACTTAAAAGAACTATAATCCTAGCTTTTTAGAGGTCATTTAAAATCTTTAAAATCCTTATTTTACAGATGAGAAAAACAAAACCCAGAGGAGGTCTTAAGGCTGTTAGCAAACCCATAGGCCTCAGGCTTGGTGTGGGAGAAGGAGAAGGTCATGAAAGGCCACTAAGGTTTATCATATTTATAATCTTATCTTCATTCTTGACCAGTAATCACCATTTCTCTTAATCAACAGACAATATGTCTTTCATAACATGGCATCAATAAGTAATGCTTGAGCATTTACTATGTGCCAGGGAACTGTGCTTGCTGCTGAGATGACATAATAATTAAAATAAACCCAGCACAGCGAAAACAATTTTATCTAATGTCTCAGCAAACATATCTTATCACATTTTTAAAATTCCATGCATCTTCACTCCATAAATGCAAGTGATCCCATGCAAGCAAGTGCACACATGCTCATGTGTAAAGCAGTGGGTGTATACCCAGAACACTGATATACATTTCCTTGAAATCTTTAGCTGCCCAGCCCTGACAGCTACTGCTCTTATTTTAGCACTGCTTATGCAGCACCAACTCACCTAGTGGCAACAACAGAAAAGTACAGTCTTGCTCTTCCAGCTAAGAAGAAAGATGGGAGTCTAGGTGACTAACCGGTAACAAAAAAGGTAGAATGTGACCAACAGCCGGCATAAGCAGGGACTGAGGTGTTCGCCTTTATGGCCACATGCAGCCCAGAGTCAAGGATCCCAGCTCTGCCTGGAGCAAGGGCCTAGAATGACCTTGGCGTGAGGTTCACAGGAAAGCTCATGCTGGGCTTGCCCTAGGTTAACAATTGCAGTACTGGGAAAACTTGCTTTTGCTTTAACAAATGATTACGAACTGAAACTGGAAAAGAGGTGAATCAATTTGAATTATTTTTACTTTAGTTCCCTTTAAGGTTAGATTAAAACTAACAGTATACCTCCAGTCGATTCTGGTGAAAATAAATTGGGGAAGAAAAGCTGAAAATAACTAGTTAAGTAGTGATTTTTAATGTATATTAGAATCAAACTTTTCTTGGAATTGACAATTAAAAATTCCATTAAAATCATATTATGAACTGACCTAAGCCAATTCAGCACTTCAGAAAATGCCTGGTTCTTTTGATAAATGTAAGCAGTTTCTAGCAATTAGAGGTAAAGGAGAGGAATGTACCCCCTGAACCCAAAACTCACTACCAGTCTCAGTCTAAATTCTGCCTGTGTGCGTCAGCAAGCAGGCAGAAAAACAAACAATCTGTCCTTTCTGGGGGCAGTTCTTCTTTTTCTTTTTAGGCTCTTAGTGAGCATTATAAAAGAAAAGTTCCCTCTGAGGTAGACACAATATCCTCAGGAAGGACAAGCAAACCTCACAGCCGGCTGGGGAACGGAGCCCTCAGAGAAGTGAGGGACCACAGACCTCACGCACCGCTCCAAAGTTCTCAGCATGTTGAGCTTGGCAAGCAAGGGCCATGGGGCTCTTGTAATCTTCCCAATAAACCATGGATCTTGCGTACCACTTATCTTACTAATAAAAAATATTTTTCAATATCCTTAGGGTAAAGAAAACAAAACCTCTCAGATGGTATTTGAAGTGTTTCGGCAACCAGTTTGGGAGAACGCATTCCTAATAAAAGTACTTCTAATGTTAACCACACATGCCAAGGGAATTAAAAGTTAATTTACACATACAAACATGGCATTGTTTATACTTTGATATTCTTAGAGTAACATTATTGTGGTACTTTGAAGCTGTATGTACTCCCAGAAAAACATGTTGTTAAAGTTAACGTATTCCTCTGGGCATGAACCTATTGTAAGTAGGACATTTTGATGAGGTTACTTCAGTTAAGGTGTGGTTCACCTCAATCAGGATGGGTCTTTTTTTTTTCTTTTTTTAAATTGACTTTATTTTTTTCTTTTTGGTATATAGTTCTTATGAGTTTCCCCCCACCCCACCCCACCCCTGCTTGCTGTCTGTGTCCACTTGCTGGGTGATCTTCTGTGTCTGTTTCTTGCCTTCTCTTCTCATTTTTCTCCCCCAGTCTTCACCGGAATTCAATCCAAGGGACCTCCGATGTGGGAGAGAGGCACCCTGTCACTTGTGCCACCTCAGTTCCTGGTTTCTGGCAAGTCTTGCCTTGGCTCTCCCCTGCATCTCTTATGTTGTATCATCATCTTGCTGCGTGGCTCGCCACGTGTCCGTGCAGGCCTGGGTTCCCTACACAGGCCCGGCTCACCCACTAGCCTTTCTTTTTTTTTTTACCAGGAGGTCCCAGGGATCGGGTCCTCCCATATAGTAGATGGATACCCAACCACTTGAGCCACATCCGCTTCCCCAGGATGGGTCTTAATCCTAATACTGGAGTCCTTTAAAAGTGGAGTGAGATTCAGACAAAGAGAGAGAAAGCCACAGGAAGCAAGAAGCTGAACATCAACGGAACCCAGAAAAGAAGGGAGAGACCAGGAGACACATGTGCCCTGCTAAGAATCAAAGATGGTGAGCAGCACCAGAATGCCACAGTCTTTGGGAAGAAAGCACTGCCTTGATGATGCTTTGATTTGGACTTTCTCTTAGCCTCAAAAACATAAGCAAATACATTACCATTGTTTAAGCAGAACCATTACACTGGTATTTGCTTGAGCAAAATTTTGGTACTAGGAGAGTAGGGTGCTGCTATTGCAAATACCTAAAAATGTAAAAAAGGCTTTGTTATTAGATAATGGGTAGAGGCTAGAAGAACTGTGAAGTGCTTGCTAGAAAAGGCTTTGATGGCTTTGAGGAGACTATTGGTTAAAATATGGATACTAAAGTTACTTCCGATGAGGTGTTAGAAGGAAATGATGAATGTGTTATTGGAAATTGGAGGAAGATAACTCTTGTTTTAAAGTGGCAGAGAGCTTGGCAAAATTGAGTTCTGGTGTGGCATTGGATAGGAAACAGAACTTGAAAGCGCTAAACTTGGATATTTAGCTGAGGAGATTTCTAAGCTAACTGTGGAAAGTACAGCCTGGTTTCTCCTTGCAGCTTATAGTAAAATGTGAGAGGAAAGGGATAAGCTGAAAATTGAACTACAAAGAAACCAGAAATTGACGGTTTGGAAAATTCTGAGCTTCCAGGAAACAAGTCCCCAAAGACTATTGCTCCATGTGAGGGTTCAACTGAACATAGAACTAGTTGGCCATTTCAGGGGAACTCAGGATTGGAAATGCAGTTATGCAGGAAAGATCCATGGAAGGCTCTATTGTGTGATGGTTTGGACCCCTGTGAACTACATGCAAAATCGACAAGTTTTTGCAAGACTTGTATGAACAGAACCACTGCCAGCCTAGACCAAAAGGGACAGAAAAGGGACAAATTGAAGGAAGAATGGCTTCAAGGAAAGAACCATGGAAGCCAAGGTCTGGACTGAAGATACTTCCTCATGCCAAGAGATTAGGCCCACCCATGTGTGTGGAAAAGGCAAGTCTTCCCTGGCACTTGGAGAGGGTGGGCCTTCCACCCCATTATTCAGGAAGAGTGCTGCCACCCCAATGTTTAGAGAGGGTGGAGCCTGCACCCCAGTGGTTGGGAAGAACATGGCCACTGCACAAGTACTGGGAAGGGGTGGGGTTACTGCTTCATCAGACCTGGAGGACAAAGCATCTTTCCACAGATGCCTCTCAGACCTTGAAATCTAATAGGTTTTGCCCTGTTTGGATTCTAGAATTGTTTGGGATTCATGATCCCTGTTTTCCTTCCTATTTCTCCCTTCTAGAATGGTAATGTTTCTTATGCCTGTCCTCCATTGTATATTGAAAGCAGATAACTTGTTCTCTAGGTTTCACAGATCTACAGACAGAGGGAAAATGTGCCCCAGGACAGACCACACCCATAACCATTTTGATGAGACTTCTATTAAGAATTGTCTCTGAAATGACTTAAGGCTTTTGGGATATTGTGATGGAGTGAATGTATTTTGCAGATAGAAAGAACATGTCTCTTTGGGGTACAGAGTATAGAGTGTGGTGGTTTGAAACTGTATGTACCCAAGAAAAATATGTTCTTACATTTAATCCATTTCTGTGGGTGTGAATCCATGGTAAATAGGACCTTTTGATGAGATTACTTCAGTTAAGATGTGGCCCACCTTAATAAGGTTGGGTCTTAATCCTATTACTAGAGTCCTTTATAAGCAGAGTGAAATTCAGACAGACAGAAAGAGAAAGCTACAGGAAGCAAGAAGCTGAACATCAATGGAACCCAGAAGAGAAGGGAAAATGTCTATCTCTACTTCAGCCAGCCAGCTTTTCCTGGGAAATTCATTGAAAACCTTCATTGGCATTCCCAGCTTGTGACTTGCCCTGCAGAATTTGGACTGGCCAATCCCTACAGTCAAGTGAGCTAATTCCTATAAAATAACTCATAATATTTACATAATATATGTGTGTATATATATATCTATATATAGATATATATCCTGTCTGTTCTGTTTCCCTAGAGAACTCTAATATAATTACCATATAGACAATATGATTGTTTCTATAAAAAGAAACTCTCAATCTTAACCCCAATTACTGCTATCAAGCAACTTTTCTCTCATAAATTTAAATTACTGGGAGCTACTGAATCAAATTAAACTTGTCAAAATTTTGCAAATTTGGCTTCACTCATCATTCTTCTCCCTCTCTATTAAATTGCTTATTTAACCAACTGCTAATCATGTTAAGTTATTGCTTATTTTTTTTAGGACATCACAGTCAACATCTAAGCTTTACCTCTAAGTTTCTTCACCAAAAAATGAACATATTTGTCTTGTACTACTTCTGTGTTTAAGTGGCATACTAGTATTTCACTTATTTTAGGTTTTAACAAGTCAAATTATGTTAGCAATATTAAAATCATGATCGATAATTAGATTTTTTAAAAGAATCATGGTGTGCTCCAAGTCATTACCATTACAAATCATTTTGGTAATAATAGGAAAACTACTATTAACTGTAATTTATCACAATATGTTCAACCCTGACCACCACCTTGAATTTTCATTTTAAAATGGGAATACCAGCTCAGAGGAATTTAGTAACTTGACCCAAATTATAACACTAAACCAGGCACAGGAATCAAAGCCAATCCTTAACTCTTTCTTTTTTAACTTGTTACTGTACCCAAGCCCCTTGAAAAAATTAAACAACTAAACTATGCTATCCAAAATAACAAATCACATAAACATGCCATTATCCTATTTCATACCTTTAATCCTCTGAAACTTCCTGGGCTGGTTGGAGAGGAACTGGAGGATTTCGTAGATTTGGGAGTAGAAAGCTGGCTGCTGGGAGTTCCATTAACTAACCATGAGACAACAAAAGGTACAGAGGTCATGAAAACCCAAAACAACCAGGTAGTATAAAATCTCTATATGTGTGCAAAATATAGCTTCAGCGGTGCTTCGATTCATTTAAAGCTCAAAGCAGATGACGAATCAGCAAAAGCAAAAATAATATATTTTACTGCACTAGAGACATAAAAAAAATCAGACAAATAAGGAGTGAAACTAGAATTATTTTCAATAGTAGTTTTCAGTGATATAAACAAATATATAAAGCATTATGGAATTAGAGATGTCAACAAGAACATTAATATATCCTGCCTGCCAGCAATGGTAGAGAAATAAATGGCTGTTATTTTTTTAATGGTTTACGAAGAAGGTTGTTCTATAACCTCCAATATCCACTTATATGGTATTTACCAACATGAATAACCAAGAAGTTCTTATTATTCTCTCAAATCACTTCCACCATAACCCAAACACATTTTTAAAGTATAGTCTTAATGGAAAGGGAAAATTACTAGTCATTATCTTCTTATCTACTTTTTTGTTTAAAGGCCATAAAAGACACTTTTCAACTTTCTTTTTTTTTTTTTTAGGACATGGGAAGCGGCACTCAACCACTGAGCCACTGAGCTACACCTGCTCTGTTCAACTTTCTTTTTATCTAAATTAGCTATTTATAATTCCTCCCATTTCTCTTCACAGCTTAATTTTCCCATCATTTAATAAAGCTTGGTAGCTTTCTACACACCCTCTCCAAATCTCCATACACCTGAGGTTGCAAACCCAAATTAGATCCTATGCTAGGGAGAGTATTTGGGGAAGAATTTGCAGATTCCGTACTACAGAATGCTGATCAAACATTTCAGCATGATTCATGTTTATTCCTAATTGTATCACCTGGATCCATTTGTGCTGTAATTTCACAAAGCTGATAGTTAACATCTAGTACTGATGTGATTTTTTTTTCCTCCTCTAAAAAGTAATTTGTGATCCCTTTTATTATGAATCTTCAATGCTTTTGCCCAAAGTAGATGAAAACTGCTATTCATCTTTTTGGCCAGAAAGAAAAACAAAGTCCATTTGCCTTTGTTAACATGAGGGAACAGACAACAATCATTTTACAGACACTAAGAAGTATAAAAAGCTAAGCAGAGATAAGAATCCTCAACAGGAGACTCAAAAAGGGAGCACCAGGCCTTGAGCAGTGGCAGAAGTCCTGACCACTCAGTGCTTAGGATTAGATCAATCAGGGATATGTGGGTTTAAAAAGTCATGTTTGTTTATTATACTGCTCATTTTAAATTAAAAGATAAATTTTATTTACGTTTCCCCAGTTATTTTTAAATGACGAAACTTTATTTTTTCTGGTTAAAAATCACTTTCTTATTCAAAATTATCATTTATCTAGATTTTCTTAACAAATATATGAGGATATTTAGAGTACACACAAGTAACTGTACAATTAATTAGTAACTTTTAGAGTATTCAATAGTCCTGATTATTTCTCATTTAAGTTAACTTTCAATTAGTGTTATTTCTTTTAAAAATTCTCTTTAAAGGGAATTGGTGATAGGAATTCACATAAAATAGAGATTATTATAGGCTATGAACTGTAAACTTGCTGTGAGTTAGGCCTGAATTACACTTTTTTTTTTCATTCCACACAGCAACTTGTACATATCACCAGCTCCTACTCAACAAGGACTGTTAGCTTTCATTGATATTTGACACAACACTAATATCAAAGGCTTCCTTGGAATGGTGCTCGAAAGGGAAATGGAGAAAAATCAGGTACTGCAGATAACAATCTCTGTAGCAGACTAGTCTCCCAAAAAATACACCCTCTGCCAAAACGTAGTTTCTTAACGAAACTCCCTACCAGGAATTTAACCGGTGTCAATAACTACATAATTCACATTTTCCTCAAGACAACTCTCATCCTAAAAAGAGTCACATGTAGCCCTCTAAGTTTTCAATAGAGTTGGGAATGTTCAAAAATGTGTTCTCTAATGAATACTCCTTAATTTCATTTATTTGCACATTTTTCCAGCATCTTTGGGAGGGTAGATGGACCCCTCAAGCTGCAGTGTTGAGTCTTCTCTTCTCACACCAGTGCCTTTTATTGCGCCGCCCCCCCCACCCGCCCCTCCCTTCCACTATAAGGTAAGAAACTTAATGGGAGGGAAGGGGAGGGAGAATTTGTTGACTTCTGAATACTTTTTCTCTTGCTAGCCTATGAAACATAAAGATTCACAAGCTAGAAACCTAATGCGAGTAGTTTTAAGACTCAAATTACAACTATTTACCCATTTATATGATTCAGCTTAATTTCTATGTGCTTATTACATACTATTAAGCTATCTTCATAAATTAGAGTTTTGTTTGGGGGATTTAGTCGATCAGAGGACTTCACCAAAGCAGCATTTTTGTCCTAAGCATTAAAAAGTACAGTACTGTATAATGTTTACAAAGTTACTTGCTCCGTTTGAAAATTCCTATTAGTCCCATGGAGTTTTCTCTATGGTAACAGGTACACCACAGCTAAAGCAGTTTCTAAAAGCAAGTTATACTTCAGGTACTGTGGCTTTTAATAATACCAACTCTCCCCAGGGAGTGGTAAGAGAATGTTATGTAAATAAACATAGATTTCCTCAGAATCACTCTGATGTTCCAGCAATTGACTCAGATCTCCACTTTTCTACAATTGCAGTTAAGTGCAATTGAGTTAACTCAAAAGTTAAGGCTTCAAGTTAATCTCTTATAAAGAAGACCATTTGCCCTCTGAAATGTGATTTTTAAAATCTCACAACTCTACTCACACGTTTGAGGAATACTCTATTAACCCAAATCCAAATTATGAACTCAGTTGAAATGTGGGGAATGCTGGTTTTCCTTAATCAGTTTCTAAGCAGTCCAAATTCAAGTTAAAAGAAACATTTATAAGGCCAGTCTGAACAAAGAATGTGCTGTGAAGCAGGTTTATAGTTCAGTTTGTTAATGTTCCTCTTTTGATCTCAGGTGTACAAAATTGTATTAATCCTAATACCTGATTCTTGAACCACTCTCCCCTCTGGTCCATGTACAGCCCACTTTTATTTAGCTATTTTATTGATACAATGAGTATCTGTAAGCTTATCAACTAAAAAGCTAGGAACCTGACAAAAATCTATATCTACCATATGGTAAGCCCAGATCATTGCATTTATGCAAATTATATATAATATAAGCTTTCTCGGTGTTTGAGATACTTTATAAAGCATAATACAATTTGCTATAGGCTTAATAGCAGAGAGATGTTTTCAGCTAAAAATACTCATATAGCCAATATTTTTAGGGAGAGAGTGCTGAACCTCTAACTTTACGAAAATAGTTGTTTTGAGTACAAGAAAGCTTGCATGGCAAGAAACACCTCATAATCCTACTTTGGAATATGCTAATATAAAATACTTTGAATTCTAAGGTTTTAATGTTTCTAAGCACTAAAACCTGAGGATATGTCGGGGTGAGGGTAGAAGTGTACAACTGCTTTATGGTTATTTTCATATTAAAAACTTTAGCTTTTTTCAAAAACAGAATAGTTTACAAATTAACTAGAGGCTAGACCCCTTGAGGTGATGTGCCTCTTTGACCATGCTGTGTTGCAACTACACGCAAACACAATCTTCTGGATGACAAAAGGTTGCTCTAATAATAAAGGAGGCTGACACGCCCTACGCATTGTGAAGCATTTCATACCGCACAGATGTACACTGGAACAAGCCAGATACATTCATGGAAATGGAGCAAAAGGAAACAGAAATGTGGCAAAAGACAAAAACAAAAACCCAGCAGAGCGAGAAAGCCATAATAACCATGGCTCACCTGGGGATTTGGCTGTAGAATAGGCACTGGAGTAGTGGCCACCCCTCTTTACTGTGTTCAATATACACAAAGGAGGGGGAGACAGTAAGGAGAGTGGTTATTCAGCAGGTCTAAATGTGTATACAAAGAGAAGGGTAAATGTGTATACAAAGAGAAGGTTGTTACGTGCCCTAAACAAAGTGGGGTGAGGACTGCAGGGGAAGCAGTGGTAAGTGGAATGTCCAAAAAACTCAAGCTTTTATAAAGTTTGATGCTTGATAGAATTTTTACTGATAATATCATCACATTGTAGATTTCCCACACATAAAAGCAGGGTTTTTCACAATTCTTTCCTTAATGGGAAATATCAGCAAAATTAATCTTAATTACTATAAACAGAACCAATAAATCAAGAACTTTTTTTTTTATTGCCAGGGGCAGTAAACATATTAAGTACCAAAAAAAAAGTTTAAATTATGACATATCTATAGGATTAGGGTCTAAAAGAAATTGAATTACAGGTTTAAGTCTGATTCTTAAGTAAGGTAGTACTTTCTAACAATTACTGCTACTATGACATTATTTGATGAAGAAAAAGCCAGTGCAAATTTATAAAGTTAGTACATTTCTGTGGGGGGTATGTGTGTGTTTTATACCGATAACAGCTAATATTAAGAAAATAAATATTCACAATTATATCATAGCATGAAATTCAAAATGCAGGACACAGTGGTCAAAATGTGGATTTCTTTTATGTAAATACCAGGAGAAGAATCTAGATAATAACATTCTTCTCCACAAATGTGTCAGAAGAAAATCAAACAACTCCCTCAGGAGACCTCTTATAACTTTGGGAAATGGGCTTAAATTTCTGGTTTAAAAAAGCATGTCATTTTTCTGTTGTTCCAGAATCCGGCTGAATACTAGCCTGGCAAAGACTACTCATTCATAATGATTAAAGAAAAGTCTGGATGAAAATGATCTGCTCCTTTTGTGAGCATGCATTCCTTTATCATTAACTACCTGAAGCTGGTGATTTGCTGCGTCGAGAGGGCCCAGGGCTTTTGGATCCAGAATACTTAACAGCTGAGGATCGAGAATAAGATGACTTCAAGACACGGCATTCTAGAATAGAATGAAAATGCATTAAATAAGCCTGGTGTTACTACTAACCAAAAGCAGATCACACGTGATAACAGTTTATTGCCTGGAAACATTATCTGATAATGTCTCTATTATTTCTAAATAATTTTAATACACAAGAGTCCCCAAAGTTCACAACAGAGGTTATCTTTAGTTAGGCTGTACATCTTGAGACATTACCTCTTTGTTCCAAGAGAGAGTTCCCAAGTCCTAACGTAATACACACACACACACACACACACACACACACACACACACACACATCTACAGAGTCATCTAAACATGCCCATTTAAAAAAAAATCAGTAGCATTGATAGGCAAAGGCTACACTTTTATTGTTCTCTCCAGCTCATCTTATTTTGAAAGGACATGCGACTCTAATTTATAAACCCCTTCCTGTCTTGTTTTCCATCTTCCCAAAGTAGGGAGCATTAAAAAATAAGGAAACTGGACTTAAACAATAACTTTGGTCTTTTCATAAATCACTAAATAGCGTTTAGAGTACCAGCACCAATTAGAGCTAAAACAACCACTTCTAATTTGATTAAGAACACAAGCGTTGGAGTCATGCAGATTTTGGAGGAATCATGGATTTGACATTTGCTAATTGGGAGGCCTTGGTTAGGTTCTAAGCCTGTTTGTTTTTGTGGCCCTGCCCCTATGAAATCAGGATAAGCGTAGAATCTGCTTCACAGGTTTGTTATAAGGTTTAATTAAACTAGATAACATATTGACAGTAATTCACTTTAATATACTTCAGTTTATGCAAGAAAAAACAAAAATGTGGGTTAGTTTTACTCCATACTCCAGGGGCAGTAAATAAACATATTGAATACACTAATCAGGAATACACACTCCAGGGGAGGCTAGTTAGCATTTGAAAGACTCTAATCAAAACCTCACACAGAGAATGCAGTAGCAACTTCAGCTTAGTTCCTTAGCATTATGGATGTTAGAAAGTACAGTGTTCCACTGTTGAAAGGAATGGTGTGTGGATCGCTTAGAAGCCTCTTATGAGTGGGATATGTGAATTACAGAGCCAGTAACCTACAACTTTAAAACTGCACCCTAGGTTTAGGAATCTGGGCCAGCCCTGCATCCAGCTCTTAATGGAGGATTTTGTTGCTGAACTACAATTAGGTTAGCTGAATTCTATGGCTACACTACCATTGCCTTAGCTTTGAATGGCTCTGTAATGCAAGATGTCAAAAGCCTAAAAAAGCAGAGCACAAATTAAATCACTGAAATATATAGATATAGATAGATAGATAGATAGATAGATAGATAGATAGGTAGATAGATAGATAATCTTTGCTTGCTAATAAATGTCTCTGTGGCAGAATTAGCTCTGAGACTTGGTTTCACTGTAAACTTTTCCCAGCAAGAGCTGGGAACCACTACAACTGGAAGTGGTCTACCAGCAATTTAAGTATCATCATCTATAAAATTAAAAAGTAAGACCGTACCTCTAAGATCTCTCTCCTCTGTGAAATGTTATATCTGTATGGTTTTATAGCATTACAAAATAATCATTATTAATGCAGTAACTTTAAATTAATTCCTGACAACAGGATAAAACAGTATTTCCAGATTCTATAACATTTGAAATCATTGAGGTTATTGCTAAAAATAATAGAAACTCTACATATTGGCTAAAATCAAGAAAAAGGGATTTTCTTTTCCCACCCATGTATAAGAGCTTTATTTTTTTCTGAATATACAAAGCATATTACTATCTTTAAAAAGGTGCAAACAAAACAATGAGGTAAAAAGAAACCTGAGATAATCACCATTAACATTTTAGTTATCTTTTTATGTATCTCTTTATGCACACACACACATACACCAAGAACAATGGACAACTGTTTCAGGTTTAATACTATCAAGACATTTAATGTGGCACAGCTGGCCACAACTCTGGAAGATGGCAGAAAGTGTACTTCAGAGACAAAACAATGCAATAAGGAGAGATGGGCCCAAATTGCTAAAAATGAAAACAACTTTTTTTTTTGAAAAAAATCCAGGGCTGGGGATTGAACCCTGGACCTCTTGTGTGGGGGGCCAGCACTCAAACACTGAGCCACACTGGCTCCCGAGTTGGTTTTTTTGTGTTTGCTTGCTGTTTGCTTTTTGTTTGTTTGTTTTAGGAGGCACTGGGGACTGAACCTGAGACCTCCCGTGGGGGAAGCCCATGCTCAACTGCTTGAGGCACATCTGCTCCCAAAATGAAAACTTCTTAAGTCAGATTTCTTTTTTTTTTCACAACTAGGCAAATTCTTTCATTTTATTCTCTATTTTCATTAGTTCAAAATGAGCACCACCCTTACCATCTGTCTTCAATATACAGACCACTTAGCATGCACCAAGGGACTAAATCCCAAGCCTCCATTTCGGTGGTTACAAAGATGGTCAATGAATTGCCTTACCACTGTGATCCAGGACAAAGTCATCTTGGGCATAGCGGAATTTTTCAGGTCCACATGCAATAAAAACATCATCATCCCCAAAAAAGTCTTGCAGACAAGTAACCTGGAAAAGTAAATAAATAAATACCATCACATCCAAGGAATAAATTAGAACTATTAGAAGTGAAATAAAAATGGTCAGTAAAATAAAATATGTTTTCAAGCCTCACATATAATGCTGTTTTTACTGGAGTAAAAAGCTGTTTAATATCAAACAACATTTACTAAGGCAAGACACAATGGTGGCTTGTGAAAAGGTGTTAGGAGGTAGTGAGAAGGGGTCACACTGAATATGAGAAAAGAGAGAAGCTCAGGGTTTTTTGCTTGAGCAAAAAAAGTATGGAGTTTCCGTTTAACTCTAACAGAAAGGAGTACAGGTTGCACAAGGTTGATAGGGGAATGGATGGTTATGAATTCAGATTTGGACATGGTAACTGTGAAAAGGCTATAAACATCAGGTATTGGGGTAAAGACGGATATACACAAATCTGAATTTCAGGGGGAGGTCTTGGCTGGAGATATAAATTTGGGACTCACCAGTATATGGGTGATTTTAAAAGCCATGAGATCATCTCAATACTGCATGTGCATAGAGAAGTCTAAGGCCTGAGCCCTGAAACTGGAGAAGTGGAGCAGAGGAATAGAGAAGAATGAGAAGGGGGCTGAAGGAGGAAGTGGAGTTAATTGTCAAGAGTACTTGTTTTTTAAGATGGGAGAAATAACAGCTGTTGAAGTGATCCAGTAGAGAGGGAAAACTGGTGACACAAGAAAGAAAGGCAGAATTGCTGGAGCTGCATTCCTTAGTAAATGAGAGGGAATAGGGTCAGTGTACTAGCAAAAGACCTGATCCTGGATGACGCTGTGATCAGTCTTTAACAGTAAAGGAGGTGAGACAGAGTGGCTGGGTGGAGCTGGTGGGGCTGGTGGACATTTTCTGATTGCTTCTTATATCACTGAGAAAACTGCAGCAAAGTCACCAGCTGAGAGTGAGGCTGAGAGAGGAGGTGTAGCAGGTTTGAGAAAACAAAACCTGTGAAATTGCAGTCTAGGAGAATGGGAGAGTGAATAGGGAAGGAAATTTGATGTGATTCGCTCACCTGGGGTCCCACAGTCTGCATGACAGAAATTCTCATTTTTAAAACTTGAAGAAAGTGATCCAGCCTATAACAGTATTTTCTAAAAACCAAAACCTTTTAGGCTTGAGTTATTAATTTTTCGTGGGGTTGCATCTAGCCAACCAATGGAAGAAAATTGATATGAACAGAGATGAAATCAAGAACTCCACTATACCAATAATGAGTAAATAAGGAATGAAATGAAAATTTCTCTCCCTCTAACACTGCTGGTTTAAAATCCAAGTCTGTTCATATTTTTCATAATGAAGACAAGGTCTCTTAGGAATTATCATTACTATTTTTAAATTGTAAACTTAAACACACTGTAGAAATACAACACCAGGGGAAAGGTATGCAAATTGATAAATATGATTAAAAATGAACCAAAACTAACATCCATTCAAGGGTGTGTTAGTCTGCTGGGCTGCCGAAAGCAATATACCAGAAATGGGTTGGCTTTTACAATGGGGATTTATTAGCTTACAAGCTTACAGTTCCAAGGCTATGAAAATGTCTAAATCAAGGTATAATCAGGTGATACTTTCTCCCCCAAGACCAGCTGTTAGCAATCCTGGACTCTTCTGTCACATGGCAAGGCACATGGTGGCGTCTGCTGATCTCTATCTTCTCTTCCAGGTTTCATTATTTCACGTCTGGCTTCCTGTGCCTGCTTTCTCTCTTCCTCTGAATTTCATTCTCCTATAAAGGACTCCAGTAAGAGAATTAAGACCCACCCTGGGCCACACCTACTGAAGTAACCTAATCAATAGGTCCTCCCTACAATAGGTCTACACCCACAGGAATGGATTAACTTTAAACACAATTTTCTGGAGTCCATTCAGAGTCAAACCATCAAAAAGGGGAATGAGCAAATTTAGTTCTATTTTCACTTGCACTGTATAGGATAACTGACTTATGGTTCTATCTGGATTTCAGGGATCAGCCCATGAGGCAAGGCTGGACATAGCTTTTGCCAGGAGCAGAGCACTGTACTGCTGAACCTGACTGCTTCCTCCATTGACACACAAGGAATTTTGAGCAATAAACTTAACTTCATTGAGGCTCAGTTTCTCCAGCTACAAAATGGAGAAGACACTAACTACATTTGGTCTCCAAGGTTGAAATGTGGTAATTTTTGAAAGCATTTGGTGCATGTTTTTCTTTTCATTAATTAATGGCCTCAAACAGTTTTTTGTTTTTTTCATGTTACTTCATTTATTCTTCACCAAATACCATATTATTATCCTGATTTAGGTCATGAACCTTCAGAAATTACTCTTTTTTTTTCTTTAATAGAGGACCCCAGGGATTGGGAATGGGAGAAAGGAGTACAGATTCTTTAGCAAATACAGCTCAATGTTAAATGCAATGTATTAAAAACTTCACTGGTTAAGTTTTTTGTTTTTTTTTTCATTTTTTATTTTTGTTTTTCTTTTTTTACTACAGACATAGATTTATACAACAATCATGCTTAAAATACAGGATTCCGAAATACCACTCTACTATTAACACCTGGCATTGGTGCAGAACAATTGTTAAAACTGATGAAAGCACATTTTTATAATTGTACTATCAACTATGGTCCATGGTTTAACTTAGGGTTCACTGTTGGTGTTATGAAGTTCCATGGATATTTTAAATTTTTATTCTAGTACCATATATACAACCTAATATTTCCTCTTTTAACCATTCAGGAATATATTTCAATGCTATTAATTATGTTTGCCATGTTGTACTACCACCATCACCATCCATTATCAAAATATTGCCATCATTCCAAATAGAAATGCTGTACATTTTAAGCCTTAACTCCCCATTCCCTATGCCCACCTGTCCCCCTGGTAACCTATATTCTAGATTCTGACTCTAAGAGTTTGCTTATTCTAATTATTTCATATCAGTGAACTCAGACAATATTTGTCCTTTTGTGTCTGGCTTTTTCATTCAACATGATGTCTTTAATATTCATCCATGTTGTCACATGTATCAGAACTTCATTCCTTTTTACAGCTGAATTTCCACAGTGTATATGTAACTCATTTGGTTTATCCATTCACCGGTTGATGTACACTTCGGCTGTTTCCTTCTTTTGGCAATTGTGAATAATGCCACTAAGAGCATCGGTGTGTAAATATATGTTCAATTCCCTACTTTAAATTCTTTTGGGTACCTAAAGAATACCTGGAAGTGGGGTTGTCAGGTAACATGATAATTCTATAGTTAGTTTCCTAGGAACTGCCAAACTGTCTTCCACAGTGGCTACACCATTTCACATTCCCACCAGCAATGAATGAGTGTTCCTATTTCTCCACATCCTCTGCAACTCTTGTAATTTTCCATTCACCATTCTACTAGGGGTGAATAGGTATCTTGTGGTTTTGATTTGCATTTCCTGAATGGCTAATGATGTTAAGCATCTTTTCATGTGTTTTTTTGGCCATTTGTCTATCTTCTTTGAAGAAATGTCTATTGAACACTTTGGTCCACTGTTAATTAGATGGTTTGTCTTTTTGGTTGTTGACTTGAATAATTCCTTTATATATTCTGGATATTAAACCCTTATTGGCTATGTGGTCTCCAAAAATTTCTCCCATTGTGTAGGCTGTCATACTTTCATGATAAAGTCCTTTGGTACACAAAAGTTTTTAATTTTGATGAGGTACCATTTATCTATTTTTTCTTTTGTTGCTTGTGTTTTGGGCGTGAAGTCTAAGAAACCATTGCCTAACAACACAAGTTCCTGAATATGCTTCCCTATGTTTTTTTTCTAGTTTGACAGTCTGGTACTTATAATGAGGTCTTTGATCCATTTTTGTTTGATTTCAGGATATGGTGTGAGGTAGGGGTCCACCTTCATTTGTTTGAAAATGGAGATCCAGTTTTCTGAGCACCGCTTGTTGAAGAAACTATTATTTTGCAACTGAATGGACAAAAATCAGTTGGCCATAAATATGAGGGTTTATTTCTGAGCTCTCAATTAGATTCCATTGGTTTATATGTCTGTACTCAGCCTGGTATCATGCTGCTTTGATTACTATGGCAATGTAATAAGTTTTAAGATCAGATAGTGAGAATCCTCCTACTTCATTTTTCTTTTTAAAGATGGTTTTGGCCATTTAGGCCCCTTATCCTTTCATATGAATTTGATGGCTTACTTTCCCACTATTGCAAAAAAGGTTTCTGTAATTTTGATTGGGATTGCATTGAATGTGTAAATTGTTGTGGTTTTTGATAGCTTAACAATATTTAGTCTTCCAATCCATGAACATGGAATGTCATTCCATTTATTTAGGTCTTGATTTATTTTAGCAATGTCTTGTAGTTTTCTGTGTATAAGACCTTTACATTCCTGGTTAGATTTATTCCTAGATATTTGAATCTTTTAGTTGCTACTTTAGTTTTTTTTTTTCCTTGATTTCTTCTAATTGCTCATTACTAGGTATAGAAAGACTACTAATTTTGTGTTAATCTTGCACCCCCACCATATGCTGAATTCATTTATTAACTCTGCAAATAGGGAAAGTTTTACTCCTTCCTTTCCAATTTGGATGTCTTTTCTTTTTCTTGTGTATTTACTCTGGTTAGAATTTCCAGTATAAAAAATTGGTGACAGCAGGAATACTGATCTTAGAGGGAAGCTGTCAATCTCTAACCATTAAGTATGAGATTAGTTGTGGATTTTTCATATAAACCCTTTTTCACTTTGAGGAAACTTTCTTTGATTCTCAGATGTGACCGTGTTTTTATCAAGAAGGGGTGTTGGATTCTGTCAAATGCCATTTTCCCATCAACTAAGATGACCATGTGGTTTTTTACTTTATTCTGTTAGTGTGGTGTATTATATTAATTGATTGTCTTATGTTGAACCACGCTTGCACACCAGGGATAAATCCCATTTGATCACCGTGTATAATTGTTTTAATGTGTTTGATCATGATGTATACTTTTTATATAAAATTTTATTAAAGAATTCCATTCATACATGAACATACATAAACAATAATGTATAGTAAAAGTTGTGAACTTACAAAACAAACAGGCATATCATCATGCAGGGCTCCCACCACCAACACCTTGTGTGTTGTGAAACATTGGTTAAAAACTATGAAAGAACGTCGTCAAAATATTACTACTAACTATAGCCCATATCTTACATTTGGTGTATTTTCCCACAATCTGCCTGTAGCAGTTTGGCAGTTTGATATAGTTATGAATTCCAAAAACAGATATTGAATTATGCTTGTAAACTGGTCTGTTCATCTGGGCATGATTAAGTCATGATTGGGGCTTTGATTGGGCCACATTAGTAAGGCGTTGAGCCCCGCACCTCGGTGGGTGGGGAGTCAAAGATAAAAGACAAGGCAAAGGACAGAGTTGGAGTTTTGATGTTGGAGTTCTGATGCTGGAGCCCAGAGACGCAAGCACACAGAGGAGCTTGGTCGTGAGGAAGGAGAGAAGGCCCCAGGATAGAGACCAGCAGTTTGCCTGACAGTTCACAGCTGACCTTGTGGAGGAAACAGAAGACCTGAGTCTGGAGAGAAATGGAGCCCCAGGAAGAGAGGAACTCAAGAAGCCTGAACCCTGGCACACATCAGCAGCTGTCATGCTCCAACACGTGGCAACAGACTTTAGTGAAGGAAGAAACTTATGATTTATGGCCTGGTAACTGTAAGCTTCTACCCCAAATAAATACCCTTTATAAAGACCAACAGACTTCTGGTATTTTGCACCAGCACCCCTTTTGGCTGACTAATACACCACCCTCTTATTAACATCCTGTATTAGTATTATACATTTGTTATAGTTCATGAGAGAACATTCTCATATTTGTTCTGTTATTCACAGTTCCTCTTCCACCACTATATTCCTTCTGTTATACAGTCCCATGCTTTGTACAATCCATTCAGAGTGTACACTCAGTGGCTCTCATTTTTATCAAAGTTGTGCTGTCATCACTTCAGTCAAAGTTAGAACGTTTTCATTACTCCAAAAGGAAAAACCCCATACCCCCTTATACCTCCTATTGTTCTCCCTTAGAATTGATATAAGTTCTTTGTTATTGCTGCAAAAATATTACATTACTGTTAACTATCATACATAAGTCATATTAGTTGTAATTTTCCTGTGTTCATCATATTCTTAACACTTTGTAAAAGAAGAACATTCTTATATTTATACTTTTAACCACAATCTTCATCCACCACTGAAATCATTATGTTATACAGTCCCTGGATTATTCTCTAGCTTTCTTTCAATGTGGACATTTACATCCATATACTACCCCTTTCAACCACAAACACATTTATAATTAGGAGTGTTATACTCCTATTATAGGAGCATATGAATGAATATACTCTATTCATTTCCACACTTTTACAATTAACCTTATTAATAATACTACATACATTAAGCATCATCTCCCAATCTTAACCCACCTTCTATTTCCTAGTAACCTATACTCTAGAGTTTACCTCTGTGAGGTTACTCATCATATTTAGTTCATATTAGTGGAACCATACAATGTTTGTCCTTTTGTGTTTGGCTTATTTCACTCAACATAATATCCCCAAGGTTCATCCATGTTGTCATATGCATCCTGATTTCACTTCTTCTTACAGCTGAATAGTATTCCATTGTATGTATATACCACATTTTGTTTATATATTCATCAGTTGATGGACACTTGGGCTGGTTCCATATTTTAGCAACTGTGAAAATGCTGCTGTGAACATTGATGTGTAAATGTCAGTTCGTGTCCTTGCTTTCAGTTCTTCTCAATATATTCCTAGTAACAGGATTGCTGGATCATATAGCAGTTCTATATTCAGCTTCTTGAGGTACTGCCAGTCTTCGGCAGAGGCTGCACCATTCTACAGTCCCACCAAGAGTGAAGGAGTGTTCCAATTTCTCCACATCCTTTCTAGCCACTTGTAGTTTTCTGCTTTTTTAATAATTGCCATTCTATGAGGTGTGAAATGGAATCTCCCTGTAGTTTTGATTTGCATTTCCGTAATAGACAGTGATATTGAACATTTTTTCATGTGCGTTTTGGTCATTTGCATTTCCACTTTGTCTACTCAAGTCTTTTGCCCATATTTTAATTGGGTTGATTGTCTTTTTATCATTGAGTTGTATGATTTCTTTATGTAACATGGGTATCAAACCCTTATCGGATATGTGGTTTTCAAATATTTTCTCCCATTGAGTAGGCTGCCTTTTTACTTTCTTGACAGTCTTCTGAAGAACAAAAGGGTTCAATTATGAGGAGGCCCCATTTATCTAATTTTTCTTTTGTTGCTTGTGCTTTGGGTATATGTTTTAAGAAACTACTGCCTACCACAAAATCTTGAAGATGTTTTTCCCTACATTTTCTTCTAGGAGTTTTATGATTGTCGCTTTTATATTTAGGTCCTTGATCTATTTTGAGTTAATTTGGTATAAGGTGTGAGATAGGGGTTCTCTTTCTTTCTTTTGGATATGGATATCCAGTTCTCCCAGCACCATTTGTTGAATAAACTATTCTGGCCCAGCTGGGTAGGCTTGACAGCCTTGTCAAACATGACTTGACTGTAGATGTGAGGGTCTATATCTGAGTTCTCAATTTGGTTCCATTGGTTAATAAGCCTAACGTTAGGCCAGTACCATGCTGTTTTTTCCACTGTAGCTAAGTAATATGCTTTAAGGTTAGGAAGTATATAATTGCTTCATATATTTTGGGGCTCTGCTGTTAGATATATTCATAAATTGTTATGACTTTTTGTTAAATTTAACCCTTTGTTAGTACATGACTATCTTTGTCCCTCCTGTTATTGACTTAAAGTCTATTTTATCTAATATTAATATAGCTACCCCAAATCTCTTTTATCTCTAGCTTGGTATATTTTTTCCAATCCTTTCACTTTCAACCAACTTATGACTTTGAATTTAATGTGAGTCTATTGTAGATAGCATATAGTTGGATCATGCTTTTCTATCCATTATGCTAATCTCTGCCTTTTGATTGGAGAGTTTAATGCATTTACACTTAAAAGTTACTACTGATAATGCAGGACTTTCTTCTGCCATTTTGCTACTTAGCTCTTGTAAGTCTTATACCCTTTTAAGCCTCAATTCTTCCAATAATGCTGTCATATTTATTTGATGTTTTGTATTGTACCATATTGAGTTCCTTCTCATTTATTTCTGGATATATTTTTCAAATATTTTCCTTACAGTTATCATCAGGTTAAAATTTAATATCCTTTATGCATATAACAATCATATTTAATTTGATAAGAAGTAGACTTCAATAGCATGCACAATCACTGTTCCTATACCCACTTTGTCCTTTCACCTTTTTTGTACTTGTTACAAATGATATCTTTGTACATTGTAATCCAAAACCATAGATTTATGATTATTTTTATGCATTTGCATTTTAGCACCTGTAGGGATTATGAAGTGGAGTTACATACCAAAAAAATACAATACAATATTTCTGGCATTTGTAATTACCCAAATGGTTACCTATACTGGAAGTCTTTCTTTATGATGCTTTGGACCACTGTCTAGTCTTTTCCTTTCAATCTGAAGAACTCCCTTTAATATTGCTTGTAGGGTAGGCCTAGCAGTGATAAAGTCCCTCAATTGTTTTCTGTCAGCACTTTATGTATTTCAACCCACTGTCTTGTCCCCATGGTTTCTGATGAGAAACTGGCACTTAATTTAATTGGGACTCCCTTGTACATAACATGTTGCTTTTCTCTTGCAGCTTTCAGAACTCTCTCCTTTTCTTTTGCATGTGACAGACTGATCAATATTTGAAGGGGTATATTTTTCTTCATGTTTACCCTGTTTGGTGATCTCTTGGATTCTTCGATGTGCGTATTCACATCTTTTGCTAAGTTTACAAAATTTACTGTCATTATGTCTTTGAATATTCCTTTTGTCTTGCTCTCTCTCTCTCTTCTCCTTCTGGGACTCCCACAGTGCATATATTGGTATGCCTGATGGTGTCCCAGAGGTATCTTAGGCTATTTTTGCATTTTATAATTTTTCTTTCTGTTTCTCAGCCAGACTCATTTCAATTGTCTTGTTTCTTCAAGTTCTTTCATTCTTTCTTCTGCCAACTCCAATCTACTATTGAAACTCTGCTGGAATTTTTCATTTCAGCTATTGTGATCTTCAATTCCAGTAGTTCTTTTGGTTCCTTTTTAAAATTTCTATCTCTTTACTGAGATTCTCATAATGTTCATTCATTGTTTTCCTGATATCCTTTAGTTCTTTCTCTGCATTTTTCTTCATCTCCTTAAGCATACTAAAGATCATTAATTAAGTCTTTGGTATGTCCATAGTCTGGTCTTCTTCATTGATGTTTTCTGGATTTTTTCCTCTTCCTTTGGATGAGCCATCATTTCCTGTTTCTTTGTCTTGTAGTCTTTTGATGCATACTGTACTTTTTAATATTTCTAAATGTTCACTCTGGATTTGTTCTCTGAGATGTGTGTTTCTTGAGTTTGTTGCCAGTTGATGATATGACAGATATTTTCTTGAGTGTTCTTGCCCCCATCAGGGAGGTCTGCCCAGGTGAATGGGCAGGGCCCTCCCTTTTTTTTTCTGGGCCTTTGCTTGTCCCGGGCTTATACTTGCTCGTGGCTTTCTGAGTTCCCTTGTTTACAAGAGTTTGAATGCCCCCTCTACTTCCCTTTGCCCAATTGCCTCACTTGTTCCTAAAACTTCTATCACTGTCTCAAGCTGCTTTTGCCTGGAGGGCAAATTCTGGGAGGCAGGACAATCTGGAAGGAGTTTCCCAAGTCAATCTTTCCCAGCCTAAACAAGACCAGGAACCCACAATGGGAGAGCCAGTTGGCTCTGCCCTGGAAAGGGGATAAGGAAAGAGCCAGGAGGGAAACCAGGAACTTCTTCCATGACTCCCCAAAGCTGAGCATTCCTGACCTGCGCAGCAAATGCAGTCCTTCAACTATCCTTTGATGTTATAGAGATGACATCTTTCCTTAAACCTCATGAACCAACATCTGCTAGCTTCAAACTTTTCTTCTACAACTACTTCACCTCTCTCAGCCTTCACAGAATTGAAGGGAATTAGGGCCTTGCTCTGGATTAGGCTTAGGTTTAAGGGAATGTTGTGGCTAGTTTGATCTATCCAGGCCACTAAACTTTTTACATATCAGCAATAAGGCTGTTTTGTGTTCTTATCATTCCTGCGTACACTGGAGTAGCACTTTTTTTTTTTTAGAAGGTACTGGGGATTAAACCCAGGACCTCATATATGGGAAGCAGGTGCTCAACCACTGAGCTACATCCGCTCTCCTGGAGTAGCACTTTTTATTTCCTTCAAGAACGTTTCCTTGGCTAACTGGTTGGCATAAGAGAGCTAGTTTTTGGCCTATCGCAGCTTTCAATATGCTTTCCTCAATAAACTTGATCATATCTAGCTTTTGATTTAAAGTGAGAGACATGCAACTCTTCCTTTCACTTGAACACCAAGAGGCCATTGTAGGGTTATTAATTGGCCTAATTTCAATATTTTTGTGTCTTAAGGAATAGGGAGGTCCAAGGATATGGAGAGAGATAGGGGAATGGCTGGTCCGTGTAGCAGTCAGAACTCACACATTTATCTATTTAGTTTGCCACCTTATATGGGCACAGTTCATGGGCCCCAAAACAATAGATCATCATAACAGACACAATAACATTGTAAAAGTTTGAAATATTGCAAGAATTTCCAAAATGGGACACAGAGACA
>JAQZBX010013586.1:0-39606 GCA_029593785.1 Cabassous unicinctus
AAATTAGGTGGGATTTGTCCTAAAAAGAGCTCACTTAAATTTTCCCTCTCTCATCTAGGATATGAGTCCATAGGCTTCTCTGCCTAAGAGGATCACTGGGTGCTTTTGCTGTAAATTTCAGTTTCTAGCCTTAGGCCAAAAAGGTACTAAAAGGACCAGAAAGGAGAGAGAAAGTGATGCAAGAGGAATAATGGTGTAAACTCGAGTGTACGTTCTACAAAGTTGGACTCTAAAATTTGTCAAGCTATCATATAGACTTCTCTGACCCACTCTCCAGAAAGTCAGTCCTCCCTATCAAATAGAGCCAGAGCTTCCCAACTTGTTTATCATGTACCACAGCAAATAGGTCATAAGTGTGCTGAGATCCCAGCAGCTCTCAGGACAGTCAGGCAGGGCCTAGAATAGACAAAAGAGAAGGGGGGCAGGCAGCTATACCAGAGTATCATTTTCTGTGTACCTTGCCATAAAAGTTTGAGATGCACCTGACTAGAAAAAAGACAAAACAAAAACAAAACAAAACAAAATATCTCTGAAATGTGCCCAGTTCTATCCAGTTATTCTAAAGCTCTTCAACATCAAGGCCTCCCTTTAACATCTTTAAATCAATTAATTATTTTGTAAATAGTGTAAGTAATACCACCAAGATTTCAAAGCCAACTAAAAAGGATGAGCCAAATGCCTTTCTTTCTCAGTGGAAAGATGGTGATCGAAAAACTTCTCAGACAGAGAAGAGCAGGAAGAGAATATGACTCAGATATGAAATGCAGTTCAGTTAACATTTCCCTTTTCCACATGTGTGTATTTAAGATAGCCTCTTTAATCTTATGTAAATGATCTTTTAAGGTTTAATTTCCCTTTTCTTGTTTAAATATGTATCAAACTCTACAATGGACTTACCATAAAAATAAATCAAGCTACATAATGTCAGAAAATAACACCTTATGCATATGAATTTCCAGTGCCATGGAAATAGTAATATAACCCTCAATGTGATGCCTGTTTTATCAGCCCAGTGAGATTTAAATTCATGACCTTCTTTCACTTGAAACATTCAGAACCATTCTGAATAAATATTGAAGCAATAGGCAAAGATTATAATCTGTTCTGACTATGGGTGAATCATCTAAATTCTCTGAGCCTTAGTTTCCACATCTGTGAAATAGGGGAAATATATGTCTGAGTTGGCTGTTGGGAGCGGGGGCGGTGGGCAGGAGGGGTTAAATACAGCAATGCAAGTAAATTTCCTGCTTGAAGGACTTGCAGCACTCAAAAATAGTAGCATTAAAAATTAATTTTTAAAAACCCTCTTGATCTATTAAACGTTGTTATACCTGAATAAGTGGGAGAGTAGAATTTTAATTTCAAAAACCCTCATATTTTTTAAACTTAGCAAAACATGTCATTATGAAATATTCTATTTTTCTTTTCAGTTCAGTAAATGAGATAAGAACTTGTCACCATCCTTGATGAAACTAACTCCCATTGATTATTACTGAAGCACCCATATATGTCAGAACAGAACATATCTCTACTGTGAAATAAACTGCCACTGAAGGTAGTTGGACTTCCTTCATAGGAAGTAGGTTTTCGTTTGTTTATTTGGTTGGTTGGTTGGTTTTGGGATTTGTATAGAGCTCTGTCTACAATTGCAGATGTGAGTTTGCTGCAAAAGAAGCAGAAGTAAACCACCACAAAGAACCTTAATGGGAAGCATAAGTGCTGGCAACACTATGTGATCTATATCTCAAAAAAACAAATTAACACCACACACTTTCAGGACATATAGACAGAGATCAATGAAAAGATGTTCTTGCAAATGGAATATTGAAAGGCAAGCAATTGTACACTTCTGCCTTCAGCATCTTTCCAATGAAAAGCAAGTTTCAATATAGCAGAGGCAGCTTTTTCTTTCTTTTTTCCCCTTGACGTAGAGCTAGTTCAACTTTCACGTATCACAAAAACTCCTCTCGAAAGAAAAAAACAAGACACACAAAAAAACACACCATTATGAACTGTACCTGTAAATGCAGAGATAAAACTAAATTTGTCTACAGCTGATCTATTCCAAAATGGAAGGGAACACTTACTCTCAATCTGAAACACTCCCTCCCACTTCACTTTGTGTACATGTATCTCTGTGGGAGGAAAAATATTTCAACACCTGGGTGTCATATATTCACACACACACACACACTAGTACTTTCTGTTCTGGGCGGTAGCTGCGGTTCCATCTGCAGACAAATGAGATGTGTTGCTGAGCCAGAGTGGATTGATGGGGGGTGAGAGAGGTGAGAGGAGGAAGGAGGCTCATGCGTCATGTGCTATTTTTTTTAAATCCCCTCATGCTACGAAGAGGGCTAATTTATGCCTCAAATCAGCTCATTATATGTATTTGTATTTTTCCTGTCATTTGAAGAAACATTATGCAATTTAGAAAATTCATAGGGATGTTATCTTTTTTTATCGGAACGCAACGCTTCACCCCATGCCTGCTTTCTCAATGAAAAATAAGGTCTCCTCACAACAGTTTCTGGATATGCTGCAGGTGCAGCAACTGAATATAAGAAAATCTGGATACTAAGAAAAGTCTTAGAAAATTAATAGGTATAGTGACAGGGACATTTTTTCCAGAAGTGAAAGATATGTCTCTGGCCTGGTTTACGGTTTATTTTATTAGCAAAAATCTGGGTTCCTGTGAAATGAAAGTTCTTAAACTGTCATCCAATTAGCTTCTAAAGAAAAAAGAAAACCTCTATTGGATAAATTGATAAGTCACACTTTTCTAAAAATCCAAATTGCCTTTTGATTGGATTTCTGGTAATTGCTATTGGATAATCAAAAGCTTTCAGCACATTTTTTCTCTTGTCAAATGCAAAACAAAACCACTGAATGAAAGCAGCCATTACAAGTAGTATGAGATTTTTTTTTTTAAAAAAGCAGTTATAATTAAAGGGTTTGTAGCTGCTGCTATTTTGCTTGGGTTATTACCAACGTGATCAATTTTATGGGTCCACCCACCCTGTATAGGTTTTTATTTTTTTCTCTAGAATCATAATAAATGTTCATTTCTGATACATGTAAGTGGTGTATCTTCAACAAAAAAAAAGTTTATGATTCAAGTGAAACTAAACCTTTATTATGCTCATAATAAAAACTGTCCATTTTCTTATCAAACTTCTCCTTGAACACATCTGTCCTTAGGGCATTGTCCTATTTTCTGCCACTCTATGATACAGTGAACATCAAAAGTATCTTTAATTACAGAAGATAATTAAAGAAACCATATTTTTCTGGTTCTAGACACCCTTCAAATTTTCCAACTTACAAGGCCTCTTCTTTGAAAGTCCCTTGATGACACTTTATTCTTTGAATCAAGTAATGGTGCCTTTGACATATTCTGTAACTATGGAAAGGTGATTTATCTTTCCATTTTATTGGGGCATGCACTTTCGACTCCATTGATGTCAACCTAGATGAGGTCTGTAAATGTTTAGTGTTTTTTTTCTTTCTAAAAAATAATAAGCATGAGCAGAGAACAGAGAAATTAGTTAATTGCTTAAATCCCCCAGCAGGATGTCAGACATGAGGCAGTGGTGTTGCCAACTTCTGAGTTAAGTTCTGCACTTTACAATGATGAGCTTGAAGTGATAATGGAAGATGAAAAAAGGATTTGTGATTACTGGGATAAAGTGCTAATCTGCACCACAGAACCTGCTGCATCTGTCCCCTAACATTTACTCTAAAATGCTTTCAGCTTTTAAATCCACCCTCCAAAATTAGTAGGGGGTTAAAGTAGAACCCATTGGGAGGTTACATTTATTTAATATTCAGTCCTTTCTTGGATGAAATATTGCAGTCTATCCTCATAGGTATTTGTCAAACCATTAGAGTAATGGTTTATAGCTATTAAATGAAATTGCAGTTCTGTTTGTAAGTTCCATTTACACAGGATAAGCAAAGTGCCTTCATTTAGATTTAAAATACCTAAAATCTTAGCTGCAGCACATGGAAAGATTATGTAGACTGTTAACTAATTCACAACCATGGTGTGAACATAGCATAGGTGAACCTGCTCCAGATGTTGGTGACACACAAAACCACAGTTGACATCCAGAGTTTTTAATGTACATCATGCTGTTCATTTCATGAAGGTTGGGGAGGATGGCACGGGCCGATTTTTTTTTTTCAGTAGCTTACACTCCTTTTATTTATTTATTTATTTATTTATTTTATTTTACCGGGAGGTCCCAGGGATCGAACCCAGGTCCCTCCATATGGGAGACAGATGCCCAACCATTTGAGCCACATCCACCCCTCCTTTGTTTTTAAGACTCAAATGAAAAGGTGCTTTTAATAATGTTTCCAGCATGGGGATATTTGTTATAGATCCCTCTGAAAGTCAATGGATAATCATGCCTGGTGTTAAAGAGTTCCTCAGAAACCTTCCATGTGCCTTTCCCCCCGTGCTTTTTACTTTATAGGCAATTTGTTGTTGTTGTTTTTAAAATTTTTTAATAATATATATATATTTTTTTAAAAGATACTTAGATTTCATAAATGTTACACAAAAAATATAGGGATTCCCAGATGCCCCACTCCCCACACCTCCCACACCCTCCTACATAAACATCCTTCATTAGTGTGGCACATTCATTGCAATTGATAAACATATCCTTGGGCTTTGCCGCTGAGATGGACTATAGCTCACATTGTAGTCTACACTCCCTCCCACACAATTCTGCATGTTATGTGATGATATAAAATGGCCTATATCTGTGGTTGCAATGTCACTCAGGACGATTCCCAAGTCCCAAAAGAGCCCCCGTATTACAACTGTTTTTCCCTCTCCCTGCCCCCAGAGCCTCCAGTGACCACTGGCTCCACATCAATGTTGTAATTTCTTCCATTGCCAGAATCACAATATGTCTATAGTATAGGCAATTTGCACAGACACTGCTGAATACAAAGGAACTGAGATAAATGAAGTCTTTAGAACTTCACCCTCTTCACTAAGTGAGGGGCTGGGCTGCTTTCAATAGAGGAGAAATGTATTCAAATGATTAATTACCAAAACTCCTATTTTTGGTTGTAAAGGGATGCCCCAGATCCTGTCCCTTGCTCCAGAGAGCAGGTTAACCCTATGCTAATGGGGCTTCTGGTTGGCAAAGTTGATTCCCCATGGATTCCCATCAGAGTGCCCCTCCTGCTCACAATTGGATGTGCATGTATGTACATGCACATACATATTCTACTATCCTTAAAGGTTCTAGGCTTCAATGTAGCATAAGGTGCCAGGACCAGGGACCTCTACCCTGATACAACTTTGTGTGAATTAGATAAATGTCCTCCCTCCAGATGTTCCTGCTCCATAGGAACGCACCTTAGCAAATGGAGCTGGAATTAGATTTCAGCTCTCTTGACCCCTTGACCACGGTTCTTTTGTAGGGCTCAATCCACACAACTGAATGAGGCAGGTCTGATCTATTCTAAAGTAAAAACAAAAATAACTGTGGTGGCCATGAAAATGCACGGCTCAGCTCTCCTGTCAAGCCTAGTTGCCTGACAGCCCCAGCTGCCGCCCCTTGGATTCACCTTTGTGTTTGCACCCAGTACACACTTCTCTTGACTGCTCCCAGCAATGACTAGTCACATCAGGGTACTAGTCCTGGCCCATTCCTCTGTGATGCAGCACCTCTCTTTGGATTGGAAACTTTAGCCTGGCCAAAATCTTTTTAGAGCTGTGCAGCAGTAGGAAACTCTCCCTGCCCTATCCTTTCTTTTTCCTTTCCTTTCTCAAGTGTCAGATCAGCATTGAGGTCTGAAAGAACCCCTTTCCTATACTTGCTTCCTTCATAGGAATATCTCTCCTTTAAATTCTTCTACATCTAATCCTGCTTTGATGTCTGCTCCTCAAAGGACCCAACACAACAACTACAATTTGAGTCTTTTCCTGTGTCACATACCAAGCTAAATGTTTTACTGTGGGTTTCTCATATAAGCCTCCCAATGAAATAGGTGTCACTCTTACTTCATTTTGTAGATGAAGTCAGGGAGGCTTAGAGAGGGTAAATAACTTTCCCATGTCACACAAGTTGCATGAGACAGAGCTAGGACTTGATCACTGGTTTTTTCAAGCAATTGTTATGAATATCACTGTTATAACAGCTTTCCATATTTTTTTTACCTTAATGGGACTCATAGAAATTAGAAAGACTCATTTTAAAATTGGAGGTAATTTTTTTCTCACAAAAAAATGTTAAAACTGAATATTCCCTTTGTCCTGAGAAAATCACCTAATGGTCCATTTAGTAACTGAAATGTAATGCAATAGGCATTTATTATTCTAGGAAAAAACTCTGCAGTAAAAAGTAACATGAATTCAGATTATTTTAGATGAAGAACTCAGTATTTTGTATGGCAATAATTACTGCTTGAGAAGTTTCTGGTCTGAAAGGGAAACCTAGACATTTAAGGATGGCCTTTCTCTAAAGTCTAGTCTAGTCATAATGTCACTCTAACATTCGAGGCTGCCATGAATGTCAAGAAGGTTCCACAATTTCTATGCTTCAGACATCTCACCCAGGCTGGTTTCTACTCAATCACAGAAAAATTAAAATTACCAAAAAGAGTTACAGAAAAAAATGGGCCAACTTCTGACTGAAGATCATCATGAGCTCTCGGAAAGTCTGAGACAGTTGTGGGCTTAGAAGGGAATAGACCACTTAACTTCTGGACTTCTTGGGCTGTGGAAGATCTGTGGTAAGCTTTTCTTCTGGATATAGACTAGGGCAAACAAGGTGCATCCCAATCTGCATAGAGGTCATCCCAGTTACAATAATAATAACTACCATTTCTGGAAAGCTTATTATGTGCCAAGAGCTGAATTAATACTTTGCCTACATAACACATGCAGTAATATTTAAGACTTTCAACAGTACTAGAAAGTCAATACTTGTATTATTATCTCAGTTTCAAAATGTACGAAACTGAGGCTTAGAAATTTTAAACAATTTACTCAAGATCATACAAGTAGTAGGAGACAAAAACAGTACTCAAAACTAGTCTTTCTGGTGCCCAAACTCCAGCCTAATCACCAGGAGATACTTCAGCTGAAATTCAGACTATCAGATACTCACCTCAGCTGATTCAACATGTTTTAGAAATTGTGTACTTAAGAAAACCAAGTGGTAACAATATGATAAAGGAATCAGATGCAATAGAGTTTTCCCAAATGATTCATACTGTTTCAAGCAAAGTCCCTTAGTTTAAAAAAGTGCAAAACACATTTATAAATACCAAAGTTGTACTATGGCTTAATAAAATGAGGATCTGTTGATCATCTACAGTACTCAAACATCAACATGAATCAAAATCATCTGGCAGGCTAGTTAAAATACAGGTTGCTGGGTCTCAGCCTAAGAGTTTCTTATTCAGTAAATCTGAGAAAAATTTGTATTTATAATAAATTCTTGAATAATGTATTTAGTCAGAGGAACTGTCTTTAAAAACAACTGATCTAACGGGATGGGTCTCCTGCTTCTTCCCTCGTACCTAGGGTTTAATGTTTGAAAAATGACAAATTAGCTCAAATCTTTCAAATAATGTGGCCAAATGAAATGCCAGTTAATATAACAAAAATTCAGAACTGTGACAAAAGAATATGATGAGACTAGATTATTGGATACTAGATTATCATGTCCTTAGACTTGTATAAGAAAACTCCTTGTCAGAGAGAGATCAAGGGCTTCCAGTTGACCAAAATGGCAGTGCAAGTTGCTCCAGGTAGCTGTTCTCTCCAAATTCTTAGAACATCTAGCAAAAACTGGCAAACCCATCTTCCTCAAAAGTCCCAAAAAGAGTTAAAATGTTACAGTAATTGAGTGAGTGCCCAATCATGAAAATTTAGCTTTAAAAAATATAGGAGAAATTCATGGCACTCTTGCTCCTCTCCCACACCTCTCCAATGTGGTGTGGAGCCAGCCTGCTTTCCTATTGTGGATCCCTGACCCTGTTCTGGGGTTAGCAGAGTAATGCCTTTGCATATTATGAGGTGCCTGTATGCCAGTGCCCTTCTATCCAGTTGAAGCCTGAAAGATTGAACCAGGAAATTCCTCTCTAACAGGCCCTTCCAGAACTTACCCTGCAAGCAAAAGCAGTTTGTGGACAGACAAGCAGTGTAGAAAGAATTATGTCAAAGCAGCCTGGGATAAAGGATCACCTGCTTTAAATCATACAATAGAGCACTCAGGAGGGAGAGAACATCTATCTATTTCATAGGAGGAGAGGGGGCATTCAAATTCCTATAAGCTGTGAAATTCCAAAGGCCAATGGTAAGCACAAGCCCAGGAAAAGTCAGATGCTCAGAAAATTTGGAGAATGTCCTGTGCCTCACATTTGCCTAAAGTCGATCTTCTTGACAGGAGGGCAAAACTCTGAAGGAGAACACCAGCCAATGAAGACCCAATTTGCAACAACTGTGAAAGGTGTTTCTTGCATGGGTTTGTTTTTGTCAGCTCCTGGCACTCAAATAAATCTGTTTTATCACTAGTTGAGCACAAACTTAAGGAACAGACAGCTCAGGAATTAAATCCCAAAGTTAACCCATTGAAAATTAAAATGTACAGTGTGCAACAAAAGATTACAAGACAAAGAAATAGGAAATTATGACCCTTCCAAAGAAACAAGATAAAAATCCAGAACAATCAATAAAGGAGGTCTGACATTGGAAATACTGGAAAAAGATGTTTAAAAACATAATCTTCAATATGCTCAAATAAAGGAAATCACAAAGAAAAAACTAAAATATATCAGATTAACAATGAATGAATAATAAGATAATTTCAATAAAGTGAAATTTTTAAAAGAAACCAAACAGAAAAAAAGGAGTTGAAGGCCACAAAAATTGGTCTGAAATGAAAAAAATCCATAGAAGGTTTCAACAGTAGATTGGAGATGGCATAAAAAAGAATCCAGAAATTTGAAGACAAGTCAATTGAAATGATTCAGGCTGAGGAGAAGAGATAATAAAGAATAAAACAAAAGTGAACAGAGCTTAAGAGACCTGAGGGACACCATCAAACATACCAATATACACATTATGGGAGTCCCAGAAGGAAAGCAAAGAAATAAAGGGGCAGAAAGAATAGTCAAAGAAATAATGGCAGGATATTTCCCACATTTAACAAAAGACATCAATAAGCACATTTAAGAAGCCCAAACAAGGCAAACTTGAAAAGAACCATGCCCAGACAAATAGTAGTCAAACTGTTGAATTCCAAGGACAAGGAGAGAGTTCTAAAAGCAGGAAAGGAATGTGTTATATACAAAGAAGGGACAATAAGATTTCGTGCCAATTTCCCATCTGAAACCATAGAGACAAGAAGGCAGTGGAATGAAATATTGATTTAAAGTGTGGAAAGGAAACAATTGCCAACCAAGAATTTTATATCTGTTGAGACAGTTTTCCAAATATGAGGGGGAAATTAAGACAGACCCAGATCAGCAAAAGCAGAGGGAGTTATTCACCACTATACCTACACTATAAGCAATGGTAAAGGGAATTCTTCAGGCTGAAAGGAACAGACACTAGACAGTGCATTGAAGCAGCATAAAGAAATAAAAACTTCTGGTAAAGGTAACCATATGGGTAATTATAAATGCCACTACTATTGTATTGTATTCATGGGTATGTATATTAGTCAGCCAAAGGGGTGCTGATGCAAAATACCAGAAATCTGTTGGGTTTTAAAAAGGGTATTTATTTGGGGTAGAAGCTTACAGTCACAAGGCCATAAAGAGTAAGTTACTTCCCTCACCAAAGTCTTTGTCACAGGTTAGAGCAAGATGGCTGCCGGTCTCTGCAAGGGTTCAGCCTTCCTCTTCCTCCCAAGGCTCCGTGGACCCAGCTTCTTCTGACAAGCATATGGCTTGTCTCTCTCACCGGGACTCATTTCTTTCCAGACTTTCTCAGCTCTTCAGGGCTCTTGTCTCTTCAGCTGCAAACTATCAAGCAAACAGCTCTGCTTTCTCCCCAGGGGCTCTAGCATCCAAAACTAAACTCTCTGTGTTCTCTCTCTGTGTATTTATTTCCCTGTCTTTGATTGAGCATCTGTGAATATAGCCCACAAAGGGGGTGGGGGGCAGGGCAGGAACTCAAATCGAGTCACCCTCATGACATCGTCAAATAAAAGCCCTAATCTTGATTTAATAAAGTAAAAGTGCATCGTCTGAATTTAAAACAATCAAAGGGTATCACGCCCATAGGAACAGATCAGTTTACAAACATAATCAATAATTCTTTTTGAAATTCATCAATAATATCAAACTGCCACAGTATGTAACTCCACTTTTTATTTCAAATATGTTCTAAAATACAAATGCATAAAAAGTAATGATAAGTCTATGGTTTGTTACATACAATGTATGTATAATTTGCAACAAGTACAAGAAAAGGTGGGGAAATGGAGGAGTATATGAACAGGGTATGTGTATTCTATGGAGGTTAAGATGGTATAAAATCAAATGTAATTATTATAGATTGATGATGTAAAATTTTAGCTCCATGGTAACCACAAGATAATATATGGAAAATATGTCCAGAAATAAATGAGAAGTGATTAAAAATGTTACAATACAAAAAAAAAGATATGAAAGCAGGCATTAACGGAAGAATTGAGAGACAAAATGGTATAAGACTTACAAAGATCAAATAGCAAAATAGCAGAAGAAAGTCCCGCATTATCAGTAGTTACTTTATTTATTTACTTTTTTTTAATCCACTTTTAACAACACCCACCCCCCAGCCATTTCTGCTGTTTTTGTGTCCATTCACTGGGCAATTCTCTATGTCTATTTCCTGCCCTCTCTTCTCATCCTTCTCCTCCTGTCTTCACCGGGATTCAATCCTGGGAACCTCCAATGTGAGAGAGAGGTGTTCTGCTACCTGTGCCACCTTAGCTCCTGGTTTTTTGGTGTGCCTTATCTTGGCTCTCCCTTGTGTCACTGTCCTGTTATGTCATCATCTTGCTGCGTGCAGCTCACCCACGCACGGGGCCTGGTGGCGCACCCGCTCATGGGGCCTGGCAGTGCACCCACTCGCAGGACCTGGTGGCAAACCCATGCACGGGGCCTAACGGCATATCTGTGCACGGGGCCTGGGGTCTCACCCACTCGCGGGGCCATACAGTGCGCCCACACACCTTCTATATTTTTCTTTATTTTACCAGGAGGTCCCAGGGATCGAACCCAAGTCCCTCCATACAGGAAACAGATGTCCAACCATTTGAGCCACATCTGCCCCTCAGTAGTTACTTTAAATGTAAATGGATTAAACTCTCCAGTCAAATGCAGAGATTGGCAGAATGGATTAAAAAAGCATGTCCCAACTATATGCTGTTTACAAGAGACTTGCCTTAAAGTCAAAGACACAAGTAGGTTGAAATTGGAACGATGGGAAAAAAATATGCCATGCAAATAGTAATCAAAAGAGAACTGAAGTAACTTTACTAATATCAGACAAGATAGACTTGAAGTCAAAAACTTTTATGAGACAAAGAAGGTCACTATATACTGATAAAGGGATAAATTCAACAAGAAGTCATAATCATTATGAATATATATGTACATAATGGCAAAGCCCCAAAATACATGAAGCAAATATTGACAGATATGAAGGGAGAAATACATGGTTCTACATTAACAGTAGGAGAATTCAATATGCCACTTTCAAATATGGATAGAAAATCTAGACAGACAATCACTAAGGAAATAGAGGATTGGAACGATATTCTAAACCAACTAGACCTAACAAACTCACCCAACAGCAGCAGAATCACATTATTTTCTAGTTTACATAGGTCATTCTCCAGGATAGACCATATGTTAGGTCACAAAACAAGTCTCAATAAATTAAAAAATTATGAAATTATGTAATATATCTTTTTAAACCATAATGGAATGAGGCTAGAAACCAATGACAGAGGGAGAACTGGAAAATATAAAAATATGTGAAAATTAAACATACTCTTCTACAATAAATAGTTCAAAGAAGAAACCACTAGGGAAATTAGGAAGCATACTGAGGCAAATGAAAATGAAAACACAACATACCTAAACATATGAGATGCAACAAAGGCAGTGCTTAGAGGTAAGTTTATAGCTATAAATGCTTACATTACAAAAGGAAGAAAGATCTCCAATCAGACACCTGACCTTACACCTGAAGAACTAGAAAAAGAAGAACAAACTAAACCCAAAGCAACCAGAAGGCAATAGCAAAGAGAAGGGCAGAGATAAATGAAATAGAGAATAAGAAACAATAGAGAGAATGAGCAAAACCAAAATATTGTTCTTGAAAAGATCAATAAAATCAACAAACATTTAGCTAGACCAAAAAAGGAAAAAAAATGACGAGGTCAAATAACTCAAATCAGAAATGAAAGGGTAATAATATTATCAACCCCACAAAAATAAAGGACTATAATAGGATACTATGATCAACTGTACACCAACAAATTAGATAACCTAGATGAAATAGACAAACTCCTAGAAATGCCTACACTGACTCAAGAAGAAATAGTAGATTTCAACAGACCAATAACAAGTCAAGATATTGAGTCAATCATCAAAAACCTACCAACAAAGGAAAGCCCAGGATCAGATGGCTCCACTGGTGAATTATAACAACCATTCCAATAAAAATTAGCACCAGTTCTGCTCAAACTCCTCCAAAACATTGAAGAGGAAGAAACATTCCCTAATTCATTCTGAGGCCACCGTAATAATAAAGCCAGATAAAGATACCATAAGAATAGAAAATTACATATAATGCTTATGAATATTGAGGCAAAAATCCCCAACAAATTACTAGGAAACAGAATAGAACAGCAAATTTGAAGACTTATACATCATGATCAAGTGGGATTTATCCCAGATAGGCAAGAGTGATTCAATATAAAATCAATTAATGTAATATATCACATTAATAGAAAAAAGGGTAAAAAAAAATGACCATTTCAGTTGTTGCAGAAAAGGCATTTGACAAATTCCAGCACCCCTTCTTGATAAAAATACTTTGAAAACTCGGATTAGAAGGAAACTTTCTCAACATGATAAAAGACATATATGAAAAGTCCATTGCTAACATCATACTTAATGGTAAAAGACTGAAAATTTCCCTCTACATTCAGGAATAAATAAAGATGTCCACTCTCACCACTGCTATTCAATATTATACTGGAAAAGCCAGAGCAATTAGGCAAGAAAAAAAAAAAGCATCAAAATTTGAAAAGAAGATGTAAAACTTTCCCTATTTGTAGATGGCATACTCCTATATATAGAAAATCCTGAAATGTCCACAACAAAGCTACTAAAGCTAATAAACAAATTCTGCAAAGTGGCAGGGTACAAGATCAATATTTAAAAACCAGCAGTGTTTCTATATACTAGTCATTAAAATTTTGAAGAGAAAATCAAGAAAAAAAAATTCCATTTACAATAGCAACTAAAAGAATCAAATATCTAGGAATAAATTTAACCAAAGGTGTAAAGGATTTATATATGGAAACTACAAAAACATTGCTAAAAGATATCAAAGAAGACCTAAATAAATAGAAGGAAATTCAGCATTCGTGTATTAGGAAGACTTAAGTACTGTTAAGATACAAATTCTACCTAAAATGATTTATTTATTCAATGCAATCCCAATCAAAATTCCAACAGCTTTCTTTTTTTTTTTAAAGATTTATTTATTTATTTATTTATCCCCCCCCTTGCTGCTTGTGTTTTACTGTGTCCATTCGCTGTGTGTCTCTTCTGTGTCTGCCTATCTCCCCCTTGCTGTGAGGTCCTGCTGCATCAGCCCACTGAGCCGCACGGGCTGGCCCGCTCTCACAAGGAGGCCCCGGGAAGCGAACCCGGGGCCTCCCGCATGGTAAATGGGTGCTCTATCAATTGAGCCACACCCGCTTCCTGCTGTGAGGTCTTGCTGCATCAGCCTACCGCGCTGCGCGGGCCAGCCGGCCTGCCCTCCCAAGGAGGCCCCAGGAAGCGAACCTGGGGCCTCCCATGTGGTAAACGGGAGCTCTATCCATTAAGCCACACCCGCTTCCCAACAGCTTTCTTTTTAAAACTGTAAAAGCTAATAATCAAATTTATATGAAAGGGTAAGGGGCCCTGAACAGCCAAAATCATCTTGAAAAAGAAGAACAAAGTTGGAAGACTCACACTTCTTGATTTTAAAAGTTTGTACAAAGCTACAGTAATCAAAACAGAATGGTACTGACACAAGGACAGACATAAGGACCAATGGAATTGAATTGAGTGTTCAGAAATAGACCCTCACATCTACATCTATGGACAATGGATTTTTGACAAGGGTGCCATGTGCATTCAATGGGGAAAGAATAGTCTCTTCAACAAATGATGCCAGGAAAACTGGATATCTATATGCAAAAGAATGAAGGTAGACCCCTACCTCTCATCATTTCAATATTTACTCAAAATGGATTAAACACCTAAGTATAAATGCCAAAACTACAAAACCCCTAGAAGAAACATAAGGAAGCATCTTCAGCTTCAGCATGAGCAACAAAAGAAAAAAAACATACAAATAGGACTTCCTCAAAATTAAAAACTTTTGTGTCCCAAAGATTTCATCATGAAAATAAAAAGACAACCTACTGGGAAGTGGATGTGGTTCAACTGCTTGGGCACCCGCACCACATGGGAGGTCCCGGGTTTGGGTCCTGTTGCCTCCTAAAAGAAGACAAGCAGATGTCGCCTCCCGCCGCAACAGAGCTAGATGCCGCCCTCAGCGGCAACAAGCAGAGGTCACAAGCCAGCAGATGCCTCAGCCCATGGGGACCAGATGTGGCTCAGTCCGTTGGGCACTCTCTTCTCAAGTGGGAGGTACGGAGTTCAGTTCCGGTGCCTCCTGGAGAAGGCAAGCAGACAGACAAGCAAACCATCTGGGGGAAGGGGGCGATAAATAAAGTAAAATAAAATAAGTCTTAAAAAAAAAAAAAAAAGACAGCCTCCTGAATGGAAGGACATATTTGGAAACTACATATGTGATAAGGGTTTAAGATCCAGACTATATAAAGAAATTCTGTAACTCAGCAACAAACAGCCCAAATAAAAAATGGGAAAAAGATTGAATAGACATTTCTCTGAAAAAGATAGACAAATGGCTGACAAAAAGCACATGAAAAGCTGCTCAACATCATTAGCCATTAGGAAACTGCAAATCAAAACTGCTTTGACTTACTATTTCACACCAATCAGAATGGCTACTATTCAAAGAATGGAAAATAACATTGTTGGAGAGGATAGGAATGCTCATTCTTTTTTGGTGAGAATGTAAAATGGTGCAGCCACTAGGGAAAACAGTTATTGTTGGTTTTGTTTTGTTTTTTGGGTTTTTGTGTGTTTTCTGTAGTTCTTCAGAAAGTCAAGTACAGGATTACCTTATGACTCAGCAATCTTACTTCTGGATATATACCCAAAAGAATTTAAAGCCCGGACACCGACAGATATTTGCACACTGATGTTCATAGCAGCATCATTCAAAATTGTCAAAAAATGGAAGCAACCCAAGTCCCCATCGACTGATGAAGGGATAAACAAAATGTGATGTACACGTACAATGGAATATTATTCAGCAGTAAAAAGAAATGAGACTATGATACATGTGACAACATGCATGAATCTTGAAGACATCATGTTGAATGAAATAAGCCAGACACAAAGGGATAAATATTGTATGATCTCACTGATATGAAATAATTAGAATAAACAACTCATAGAGCCAGAAACTAAAATACATGTTATCATGGGCAGAGGTAAGTATGTGTAGGGATTGCGAAGTTAATTCTTAATTGGTACAGAACTTGGTGTTTTGGTAATAGATGGTGGTGATGCTAGCACAACATTGTGAATGTAATTAACACCACTGAATTATATATTTGAATATGGTTAAAAGGGGAAATTTTACATTGTATATACTTTACTAGAATAACAAATTTTTAAAAAGGGGGAAAGAGCCCAGGGCCGTTACAGAGTAATATAGCAAACTAACCCCTGAGGGAGGTTGGGGTTTGAGTCTGTGATAATGCTGCTTTGACCAACTAAGACACTGAGATAATTAGAAATATGCACTATGAAGCAACCTGCAGCATTTTTATTCTCTTGTTTTGAGAACATTTCTCTCAGGTCCCAAAGATTATCTGGAAACTCTTAGATATTAACATGTTCTCTGGACAATTAAATCCCCAGTATGTCTCCTTTCAATAATTAAATTATCAGGTACCATGTAGTATTCAAAGCTCTTCACTGCATTTACAGTTCAAGCTTCTCATTTCCCCAGGCCAGGCCTGCTTCAGGCTGGAAGTCTATAGTGGAGGGAGAAGCTGGGTGACTTCTTTCCCTGCCTGGACACTCTATTTCTCTTCCCTCACTCCTTGGGTTGCCAGTAGCACCCCCAAGATTGAAGGAAGAAGAGGAGATGTGATACAGGAAAATCTTAATTTATGGACACCAGTGTAATATGGCCTCTGGCCATAGAAAATGTTTCAAACAGCCCTTCTCACAAACCTATTCCAGTGGAACACTTCTCACCTTTGTTTTGCTGCTCCCAGCTCCTCCTCAGCTTCTGTAGGCTGCAGGCACTTCCTTCTTTGCAGGAAGCCCTCTTGAACAGGAGTCCATTTTAAAATGACCCCAGGCAGACATTTCTACTCTAGATTCTTTATCTGGTCCCTGGGAAATAGGAACCTCTGACTTGCTGTTAGGGGCAGGCCATTCCCTCTCAAATGCAGCTCGCCTTCTGCTGCAACTGGGAACTTCAGCTAGTCTCCAATCGGTAGATATTTTTATTTTCAGGTTTAAGTCAGACATACCAGGCTCCTGGATTCTGGGAATCACTTATAAAGCTCTCTAAGTAGTCTCCTTGAATCCTTTCTATTATTTTTCTCTGGACTTAGACAGAAAAATTGCTATTTAAACATCATGTTACACATCCACACAAATTGAAGCTGTCGCATAGGCTACTGGGAAAGCCTTCCTTTGCTAAACCGACAAAATTACTTATAAGTCATGGTCGGTAAAGAAAGCCTTGAAGTAGTTCACTAAGATGGCAGGTGTGGAAGCATATACCATTTTAGCAGATGGAAACCTTAAGACAAAGGGACAAAATGATTATTCCAGCGCTTACTCCTGAGGGACTAGCGCTGTCCTGAAATATCAAATAAATGTAGAAAGCAACAGTTCCCTACTATTCCAGTAGGTAAAGTAATTTTACCTTTCTTCAGTGGTTGTAGAGCAACCTTAATAAACGAAACTGTTTCCTTGGGTTTTAAAGGAATTGGGTATATAGGCAATAGGTAGTTTTCTTCTTCTAGATAGCTGACAAATGTATGCATTTACCCATCCCTCCTTGCAGAATCCCAGTGAAATCACAGAACAAATGTGAAAATAAATCCAAAATAGCCCCAGAAAGCTGAGGAGTATGTGCAGTGGAGACAGTGAAGGTGCTAGCAAAGCAGAATAGTGAGGAATTTATAGAATAAATAAGAAATAAAACAAGTAGGAACAAACTGACAATAAAACCAAGAGAGCTGAAGAATCACTGATTCCACAGAGACAAAAGAGAGAATGGTGGAGAGACCGCAGCTAAATAATGAAATGCCTTGGCCACCCCCATACCCCCTCTCAGAGTGACAGGTCCCATTCCATTTTCTAAAGTGAGACTTCTGACACGAAAGACTGTCGGAGAAGGTGCTGTGAATGGAGAGTGGTGTCCCTATTACCTTACGGCAACCATGAGGAATGGGGTGCCCCTGCACCCAGGAGACAAACCCCCATTACACCTGTATGAATTTATGGGAGCTTCCACAACAATTTACCATATAATTGGCAGCTTAAAACGACAGATACTATTCTCTCACAGTTTTCGAAGCCAGGAGTCTGAAGTCAAGGTGTTGGCAGGGCCACATTTGTCTGAAGGCTCTAGGGGAGCTTCTTCCTTGTCTCTTCCAACTTCCGGTGGCTCCAGGTGTTCCTCGGCTCCTGGCAGCATAACTCTAATCTCTGCCTCCATCTTCCCGTGGACTCCCTCCACGTGTCTCTACATTTCAAATCTTCCTCTCCTTCCTAAGGACACTGCTCTTTGGATTTAGGCCCACTTTAAATCCAGGATGATATTATCCAGAGATCCTTAAATTAATTACATCTGCAGACACCCTTTTTCCAAATAAGTTCACATGCACAGGTATGGGTGTGGCAGTTAGGACTTGGAAAGAGCCTTTGGGGGGGACACTATTCAATTATTATAAAACCCACAGAGAATCTCACCCAGCTGCATGTTAGCTCTCTTTCTGAACAAGTTATGGGTTAAAGAGGAAATCAAAACTAAAAAAATGAACAATTTAGAAAGCAATGACAATAACAGCACTATATATCAGCATCCATGGGATGCTTCTCTGTCTTACCTTAGGATCAGTACAGGAAATTTCTCCCAAGTTGATGCTGGAACCCAACTTGTGCTCCCGTCTTTGCCATATAGGCACCCCATTGGTCTGGCACCTCTCTATAGGTCACAGGGTTTCAGGTCCCACTCACCAATGTGGGGTACCTCAAGGTACTTTAAAAATCATTCCATTTATTGAGCTTGGTTGGGGGCTTCCTATACTTCAGTTTATTCTGCCTTGTTGAAGAGAGCCTCTGATTTTATTTCTATTCAAAAATGTTCCTAAATGTGCTTTGATTTTTGTTTGTTTGTTTCTTTACACCTCATTTCACACTGCAAGCTCTCCAACTGCAGTGAGCTATTTGCGGTTTCCCAAATCACGTGTCCCTGCTTCTTCTAAATTCGCCATTCTTATGGAAAATATATGTTCATCTTTCATAGCACTATTCAAGTATCACCTTTCCTGTGAAACCTTTTGAGGCTCTCTCACCTCAGATGGAAATAGTAACTTCCTCCTCCATTCCCACATCCTTGTTCATCACACCTGTATAATAGCACTTCTTCCTTTGTATTGTAATTCCATGTGCCCTGTCCTCTCTAGGCTTTGGGCTCTGTTTTGTGGTGGATGAAATGTAAATCATTTTCTGTGCCATCCCACCAGCACCCATCACGATACAAAGGTAGGTAGCCATAAACCTGTGTGGAATAGATGAATGACTCTCCAGGTAGAAGAGGTAAGTACTGTGTGGAGGAAAGGATGCCCTGTACACTTGACTGGAGTAGAAATTGCTAGCAAGTAATGAAAAATGTTTGGAGAAAAGCTCTGATGCCTAAGGTCAAATCTGCAGTGAATCAAGAAGTCATTTCAATATTTTACTCCAAGTAGAACCTTTGTAATATGATTTCTTGTAGAAACATTTAAAAGTAATTGGATGCAAGAAAAGGCTGAAGGTTAAAGGGGTCAGCAAGGAGTAAATGGCAAAATTCAGAGTCCCGAAGGTGTATAGGAAATCTCTGAGGATGGTTAAACTCTAATAATTCTTCTGACCTCCTACAAGCTCCACAGGATACAATTACCCTTCTGCAAGTTCTACCTGGAATCTTAGAAATACCCACACAATTTGCCTACAGGCTGTCAGGTTTTGAAGTGTAGCAATGGCTTATAAAATAGTCTAAGAACAATCCCTAAGTGTGAGCCTCCTCGCTTTCAAGGAATGCCTGCCATCTCCATGATTCTCACCCCAGACTGCTCTTAACTCACCATGCTGAATGACAGTATAGGGAACTCCCAATAAGTGGAGGTGTTTCCCTCCATCAATACAAAGAATATTGCTTTATTTTTCTAGAAAGAAAATTACCTACCTGCTGCTCAAAATGTAGCAATTAGCTCATTGTTCTCCACTTAATTTCTAGATGTTGACATTTGAAAAATACTTCCAGCTAACTTGGCTATTAGAAAACTTTTAAGTGCTCAATAAATGTCTGTTAAATGAATGATTCATTAATATATTTTGATAGAGTTGGATGGTCTCAAATTTCAGTTTAAAATATTCTGAATTACATACATTATCTATCCCTTAATATAATTTATACACAATAAACACCCAACTGCTAAGAAATAGTTGTTTCTAGCTATAAACAACCAATTGGCTTAATGATTATAAATTCTACTTTTTAAAATGCACAAAAATCATTTCTCTTACTCCAAATTCAAGTGAATTAGCAAGAGCACAAGTAACACATATATAGTCTCTGAATGACTAAAAATAGATTGTAAGAACATTGAACAAAATAGACAACTGAATATATACATACATAGTAAGTGATTCCAGGAGCAAAATAATTCAACCATCTTTATTGTTATTATAAAGTATAAATAATATGCATTATCTTAAAAAAAAACTCCTACACTAAAAACTTGCATTTCCAGGATCTTTGATTATTGGAATTTTTGGTTAATTGGTTATTCTAGTTAATGAAAATAGCTGTACCTAAACCATAACCAGATGACCAATTTTCAAAGGAAAAGAATAAAATGCACTTATACTTGGTTTAAAATAATTTGATCTTTGCAGATTCAAATGTTACTTTGTAGAATATCATAAACTTTATTTATAATTTAACTATCATATAACTGTATTGAAGAAAAGCCTATAGTCTTATTATATCAGGATGAATAGTATTTATTAACTATTCATCAACCCAAGTAAGACTTCTCACTGAGTTCAATCTGAACAGTCAAACTAAAATTTGGTAGCCAAAACACACTATTTGGGGACTTAAAAGAAAATGAAGTAATTAGAGGTTTTTAAAAACATTAAAGTTTAAAATGATGTTACATGTTTAGCAGGCACAAAGAGGTTTTAGAAAAATGTCATTTACCTCCGAAAACCTACACAATAGACTTCAACATGTGCATTCAGCACATTTCTCAGTGATACCATATTACTAAAGTCATCCCAACTTGGGTCTGGTGTTTCTAATCTTGGTGGGTTGTTGTTTTTTTTCTTTTTCTTTTTTCTTTTGGTATTTTCTGCCAGGTTCTGTCTTTCTACTTCCTTGATTGGCTTTTATCTTCTTGACTCTTCTCCTACCAGGTGGTAAACAAATCCCTGCTGAGTGTAAACAAACCTCGAAGCTAGGCAGGACCTCTGGGAGTTTGAGCTGCCACTGTTATAAAAAGAAATCTAAACTCCCAAAGAGATGAGGAACCTTAAAAGGAAGTGGAGAGCAAAGCATTGAAGTTTTTCTGCAGTTTCACCATTTGCGCTAAAGATGGCTGAAAAGAAGTCAATAAGAGAGAAAGATGGCTACAGGCAATGGAACATGGAGAAGAGCTATTCAAAGCAATGATCTTCAAAAATCTTTTCTTTGAAAAAAAAAACAAAGCCCTGAGTCAAATATTATTTCACTGGCAACCACCACCATTTCTGGTATTGTAATAATACTCTCTCATCTTTCTACAGTGTTTTGAAGTTTACAAAGCTCTTTCCCATATATTATCTCACTGATGCTGACAACCCATCCCAAATGACCTTTGCATCCTTCTCTGCCACTTTTCCTCAGCCCAGCTACCTGTCCATGGCCACTCTTATGCACCACTGTCTTTAAACATTCATTGTGTTCCTGGTGGTTTACCTGGTTCATGTTTCCTTCTCACATTGGATTTGGATGGCTGAATCTTGTTTGGCATTTAAACCCCAGCTCCAAATAACAATTTTCTCTGAAAAGCTTTCCTTTTTTTTGATCCAGCTGGAAGAATTTTCCCTTCCTTTGTACACTATGACAATCAATGCCCATCACATCACTTAGTAACAATCATACTTCATAACTAGTAAGTTTTGTTACAGAGTGGTAGCTTTAAAGCCCGTTATTTAATATCTTTCCTATTGGATCTTGTCTCCTTAACTAAATTATAAATCCCACAAAATCAGATATCAGAATCTGAGCAATTAATTTGGAACAAACTGGACCTGATGGATTTGTTTGGCCAGCTGTAGTTATTTTCTGAGACTCATAAGAGGGCAGCCAAGAGCTCTCCCCACAGTGTAATCCCTAGTGCCAGAGGAGCAGGAAATGGGACTGATTAATGTACAATTGATATATGTGAGGAGCAGAGATCAAACTGAGGGTTTGTGCATTGCTCTACCATAGCTCCTTAGTTATAAGCTTCTTAAAGGTATAGACAGTCTTATTAATGGACATTATTTCATGAATTAAACCAGATTTAGAGAACTAAGGAGGAGGGAAGTCAACCAGTAACTAAAAATCACAATGGATAGTAAAGTAGCCAAAAGAAAATAGTAGGGAAACAGAACTCAGTGAACAAGAGAGAGAAAATAGAAACAAAATCATGTGTCAGGGCAATTGAAACATGGTTAGAACAAGTCTCCAAGCAGATGGCTTCAGACCTAAGCAGGTAAAACTCAGGGTCGTAAGAGTAAAGTAAAAGAGTGTTTAGGGTAGATGAGGATTTTAAGGCTTCTGTCCAGGATTGCTTGTCCTGGTCTTAAAAGTCATGGAAAAGTGTGGGCCAGAAAGCAGAATCCATGCCTTGTATTTACTGAAATTCACAGCAAAGTAGACAGGATATAGCAAGGACTCAATGCTTATACACCCAGTTGCCCTATATATACAAAATTCTCTGTGTGGGGGTGGGTGGGAGGGGGACAGGAATTTATTGGCTCACAGTTTTGGAGACTAGACATCCAAAATCCAGGTCTCTATAGAAGGCAATCTGGTGCTGGTTTGCCACAATCCTTGGGGTTCCTTGGCTTGCACCCCTGCCTCCATCGTGTGGTGAGCTGCCTCAGTCGCTGACTTCTGACTTCTGGCTTCTTCTGACAGACTGCGTCTGAACTGCTTTTGCTTCTAAGGACTCCAATCATAGGGATTACGGCCCACCCTGATTCAATTTGGCCTCGTCTAAAGAGCATCTTTGAGGATCCTATTCACAAATGAGTTCACACAATAGCTAATAATAGCATCGTCAAATGCCCTATTTCCAAATGGGTTCACACTCACAGGAATGCAGATTAAGACTTGAACATCTTTTGTGGGTGACAGGTCAATCTGATCCAGGCAGAAAAAGCTTTGTTCAGTGTGAGGAGACATGACTCACTCCATCCTTCCCTTCCCATATCACAATTTCTAGAAGATTCCATCATTTGTGCTTCCTCCTTTCCTAATGCATATGTCAGGACTTCACCACTCAGTTGTTTCTAATGATTCCTGGAGTCAGGAGCACACTCTGATGGTTATTAACATGTTGAGATAAATATAGATGCATAAACTAAATGACAGTTCCACATCAGCAGACCCACAGAGGGTTTTGACCTTAGCAACTAATGTACCCAAAGCAGTAATAACATTTTTTGGTAACAAAAATTTCAATTGCAGAAACTGATAACAAAGTGCATTGCTACATCTGCAATGTTCAACTCCCAATGTTACTCTCATCCTCAGCAACGTTTTATACAATTCTGTTTGAAGGAGGAGCCTGTTTTTGTGCTTTTTAGGCTCTTCTCAGTATTGTGTTAGTTACTGTTGCATATCAAACTACCCCAAAACCAAGCAGCTTTTAATAACAGTATATATTTATTATCTCTCAAAGTTTCTGTAGGTCAGGAATCTGAGAGACACTTAGCTGAATTTCTGACTCAGCATCTTTCATGAGGTTACAGTTAAGACGGCTAAAGGATCCACTTCTAAGGTATCTCACTCTGATGGCTGGCATATTGGCATTGGTTACTGCAGGAAGCCTCACTCAGTTCATTGCCACGTGGACCTTTCTATAGGGCTATGTGAGTGTCCTCACAACATGCCATATGATCCAAGAGGAGGAGGCAGAAGTACCAATGTCTTTCATGATCTAGCCTTACAAGACACGCACCATTGCTTGCCTCATACTATTGGTCACAAAGAACAGCTGTCATACAATGTGGGAGGAGACTACACAAGGACACGAATACTAGGAAGTGAAGGTCATCAGGGCCATCTTGGAGGCTGGCTTTCCCAAGTGTAATATAAATAGATAACCCAAATAGCATCACCTTTTGGGATGGCCCAATTTTCAGGAGCATCGAATAAAAAAATATTGTCAGACAAATTCATTAGTAATCAATATAGTGCTATTAATTGTAACAATTTGGGGGTTAAGCTCATAAAAGAGTAATTTTTAAGTCAAATCATTCTTTAAAAAATTAGTTAGGGAGAACAAATGGAGCTGGGCAATAAGGTTTTGTTTTGTTGTGTTGTGAAGTACTGGGGCCAGGGATTGAACCCGGGACTTCATGTGTGAGAAGCTGGCACTCAACCACTGAGCCACATCAGCTCCCCTGAGTTGGTTTTTGTTTGTTTGTTTGCTTGCTGTTTGTTTTTACAAGGCACCGGGAACCAAACCTGGGACGTCCCATGTGGGAAGCAGGTGCTCAACCTCTTGAGCCACATCAGCTTGCTGGACAATAAGGTTTTGACCCTGAAAACAATGGGAAAGTGTCAGTCTCATATTTTAACATAAAAGAATCAAGAACGTCAGAGATCATCATGAATAACGTATAAAACCAACACTAGTGCATTGCAAAGTTACCTTAGGCAGAGTAAACTCTATGCCTCATTTGTCCCATTGGTAGAAATGGAAATCTCTCTTCCTCCCTCCTTCCCTTTTTAAAATCTGAAATTTGAGATTCTAAACATAAACGCATATCCATTAATAAGAGTTAATTACTTCCCATTGACTAAACTTTCAACAAAATACTTTTCTAGTATATGGAACACTATAGCTATGATAGGTTGGGGGAAAAAAAGCTCTATTGGGCCCAGAGCAAATCAGAATCCTAAGGGTTAAAAATATGTAGCATTCAATTGCTAGTTCACTTCTTGCCCTCTGATAGCCAGGAACAAAATTGCTTTTCTGTTGCATAAAGTATCTTTCAAATTCAATTGCTTATCTCCTCATTCATTCAAAAAAGAGAGAACTCAGATTTACAGCAACCAGAGCCCATAATACAAATATAGTATATTAAACATACAGCAGGCACCTTCTGAAAAATAACCAAAACACAGTCTATTGATTTTAACCTTCTATATCAAGGTATTCTCCAGTGGTCTCAACTGGATGCTGGCTATGAGAAATTCCAATTATTTGAATTTCTATATATAGGATAAGCATTTAGTTATCAACACACACCATAAAACATATTTCCATCTGTTATTAAAGCACTATTACTAGGTGGAATTGAATGTATTTCTACTGTGAACTCAACTGCCAGTGAAGTGGGCAAGGCAGCATTTTCTGTAGGAGATTCCCAGTGCAGACCTGTTTTATGTGCAGTGTCCTGTATCAACCTTTGGATTTACTTTTGGGTAAATAAAATAAAAACCCATGGCAAGATTTTTGAAATTCCTTCTTCCCTCATTCCCCTCCACCTTCTCTTACATGCAATTGTTCATTGCTTTGATTTTAATGAACTGTTTTGTTGTTAAAAATTATGCTTTCTTACAGTAATCTCTGTGACCATGCCTGCAAGCTTGTAAGAAGCCCTTCTGGTGCAGGGAGATCTCTTATGGTGTCCTGAGCTCACTTAATTTCAGGCAAATACCAAAGAGTGGGGCTGAGATGTACATGACTTCTTATTGTGCTGATTCCAATTTTGATTAAAACAAGTTTGCAGACTAGGAAATGGAGCCAAATTAAATGTATTTCTAGAAGGGCATGGATGTTGGTGATATCAGTGTTTGCTAGAATCTCCTAAAGAGCTTCGCTGCTTTTCATGGTTCAGAGACTAGCAGAATTGGAGCAGGATGGAGAGGATAGATGGGGGAAAGAGCCAGAGGGGAGAGGAGAGTTGGTTTCATCAAGAAGAAAAAAAAATCAAAGTCAGTATGCTCTTTCTGCAAGAACTGAGCAGCTGATTTCTGAGAAAGCTTGGTGGGTTTTGCATGTGCTTCTGTAGATGATTTATCCAAAGCTGAGTGGTTGGCAAAAAGCAAAGAAAGAAGCTAAGGGCTTTATTAGGTCTAACTTTTGTTTTAATGTATAATTTTATAACTCTTATGATTTAATCCAAATCATTAAAGAGGTAAGTGGAGATACAGAAAATGTGAAGAATAACATAAAAATCACCCACAATCGCAGCAATAACCACTATTAACAATCTAGCATATATCTGTCAAGAGTTTTTCCATTCACATATTATTTGCATGATTGAAATCATGCTACTCATGCAAATCTATATTTTGTTTTATTCACCTATAATATTTCTCCATTATAAAACAATTATTTGTAACCATATTTTTGGCTGTGAAATAATTAATCATGTAAATATGCAACTTTTTTTTTTTTTTACCATTTTGGTTTCACTTAAAGTTTACCCTTCAAAACAACACCAAACACTTCAATAAACATCTTTGCATATACCTTTTTGTTTGTACATCTAATTGTTTGTTTAAAAGTGATATATAGATTAGGAAGTCCTTGGTGTATTTGTTTTTATTTTTAATAACCTTTTTTTGTTTTTGTTTTTATCACATATGATGATGTGCTCTGATATTAAGTATTGCAGCTTGGTGAATTTTGTCAAATGACTATACCAGGTAAATCCTATCAATATATAGAATATTTAGATTATACTAGAAAGTTTCCAAGTGTCTCTTCTCAGTCAATCCCACCTTGACAAAAAAACTTATGATTCTTTCACATTAAACTAGTTTTGCCTGTTCTAGATCTTCATACAAATTCAATCATACAAAATATATCCTATTATGTTGGCTTCTTTATCTCAGCATGTTTTTGAGATTCATCTATGTTGCTGTGTATATCAGTAGTTAATTCATTCTTATTGCTGAGTAGCATTGTATGAGGACACTACTATTTGTCTACCCATTCTTCTCTTGATGGAAATGTGAGCATAATTTCAGATTAAAGGGTAGGTTATGTTTAGCTTTATAATGATCTGCAAAACTATATTCTAAAGTGGTTGGACCATTTACACTTCCTCCAGCAGTATATGAATTTTAGTTGCTCTGTGTCCTCCCCAACATTTGGTGTAAAAAGTCTTTTTAATTTTAATCATTCTAGTGGGTGTGAAGTAGTTTCTCATTGTGGTTTATATTTGCATTTCCCTGAAGACTAATGATGTTAAGCATTTTATATATGCTTATTGACCATTCCTATGTTTCTTTGTGAAATGGCTGAGGTTTTTGCCATTATTGAGTGGGAATAATTGTTTAATATATTCTGGATTCTGGTCCTTTGCTTTATACAGATATTTATATACAATACACAAAGAAATATATATATAATATATGTACACAATATATGAAGCAAATTTTTATTATATAAAATTATATAATATAGTATATGTATGTATATTTTAAATGTTTTCTCACAATCAGTGACTTGCCTGCCATTTTCTTAATGGTGCCATTTCATGAACAGAAGTTTTTAATTGAATGAAGTCTAATTCATCATTTTTTAAAATTATTTTTGCTTTCTATATCCCATTTAAGAAATCTTTACCTATCTTAAGATATTCTCTTATATTTATCTTTTATAAGCTTGAAAATTTTAGCTTTTAAAGTCTAAAATCTATATTGATTTAATTGTTGGCATATGGTATACGATATGGGCAAGTTTCATGGTTATCCACATGGATTTCCAAGTGTTCCAGAGCTATTTATTAAAAAGATATTTTTCCCACTGAACTACTGGTACCTTTGTTGAAAATCAGTTGGCTGTATAACTAGGTCTATTTCTGGAGTCTCTATTCTGTTCCATGGGTCACATAAGGAATGGTTTAAAATAACAGCTGTCCAATTCCATAGTCTTTACAATAACCACCTCTTTCATACCTCTCCAATGCCTGAGATATTGCACCAACCAATGCATTCTTTTCCATTGGTATCACATCAAAGCTCACTACCAGTTTCAACACCTGCATCACAACAACACATCAGGGACTCCTACTACTCTACTTCTACCTGTGATGGACTCTTATTGCCTGCTGGCCAGTGGATGGTCCAGCTCCAAAATCCTATTTTAGTGTCTATGTCCTCGGACCACTCCACTTTTTTAGGTTGGGTTCCTTGGACAGACACTGTGACAGAGATTTACATGCAGAAAGTTTATTGGGGAGTGTTCTCTAGAACGGCAGCTGTAAAAGACTAAGAAAAGCAGGATTGGACAGAGGCAGAAGTTGAACAGTGTTGCACTTTCCATAGAATCTTTTGCTTATTCTCAGCTCTGAAGCTAGGGAAGCTCTTCAGAGTTATAACAAATTAAGAAAAAGGTGCCAAGCTTTGAACTCCTGAATCAAACATCTTTAGATGTGGGCTGTCCCTGAGAAGACACATAAAGATGTGGGCTGTCCTTGGGAGGACACATAATCTTCAGTGAGGCAATTCTTTTCTGCTGAGGGCAACAACCATGCCCAAATAAAAACAATGGTGTCAATTACCTACAGATCTAAGGAAAGATTCTTGACACTTTAACCAGTTTATCAGCATATGTAGATGCCAGGGTCCCCCTCCCCACCCCCCTCTCCCCACTCCTGGCAGACAAGCAGGCATGGCTGTTCTAAGGGGGAAAGAAGGGTTAAGCCACTTAGTTTGTTGTCCTCAAAAGCAGGTCCTGAGAAAGGGACTTGAGTTCAGGTAATGTGGTAGGCTGAATAATAGCCCCCAAAAGATGTCCACATCCTAATCCCAGGAACATGTGAATATGTTCCCTTATATGGCAAACAGGACTATAAAGATGTGATTAGACTAAGGACTTTGAGATAAAGAGATTATACTGGATTGTCCATACAAACCCAATGTAATCACAACAGTCCTTACAAGAGGAAGGCAGTAGAGTTAGAGTAGATGTTATGATGACAGAAGCAGAGGGAGAAACAGCCATGTGATATGGGGTATAAGCCAAAGAATGAGGACAGCATCCACTCTGGTAAAGGCAAGGAAATGGATTCTCTCCTAGTGCCTCCAAAAGGAATCACCTTGCCAACACCTTGATTTTAGCCCAATGAAATTTATTTTGGATTTCTGATCTCCAAAACAATAAGATAAAAGAATTGTGCTGTTTTAAGCATTAAGTTTGTGGTAATTTGTTGCAGCAGCAATAGGAAACTAATACTTACAATTTATTTGTTTTGTGATCCAAGGAAGTATAAGTGAGAGAGTGAGGAAAGTAAGAGAAGAAAGGGAGAGAATCCAGTAAATGGTATGTTGATGAACAGATTACCATAATGGAGAACTGGGACTCAATCCTACTAGAATACAGAAAAATATTCTTCAACATGTCTCACAGAGGGACAAGGAAGTGGGGGGCATTCATCTACCAACTCCCATTTTCTATGGCTTGAGGGTTGTCCCAGAGGCATCATCCTAAATACTACCTGGCTTCAATAATTTCCTATGGTACTAAAGAAAGCCCTTAGGCTGAGAAACAAAGATTTGCAAGTGACTGAGTTGGGAAGCTTTCAGTGTGTATGAAACTCAGAGGTGGGCTTAGGGGATATCAGCTGGGCATCAAGAGAATCTCTCCAGACACCCGTATGACATATCTTAATCTGCTCTGAAGATAGCAGACATAGGCAGAAGAGTAAAGGCACTTTTTAGAAAGGAAAACCCCCTACCCACTAAGGGGATTATGTTGCCCATTATCCCAGCAAGGATTTGGGGCGTTGGGGAGAGGTGCTGAGTTCAGTTCTTTCACAGTGTTTGCTTGTGCTCCTCCTCTACTGGCAGGTTTTGCTCTGTTAAATCAAGGTGATATACGCATCCTAGCATGTTTATATTAATGTTCTTAGTATTGAGGAGGACATAGTTCACTAAAGAACAATATACAGTGGTAGTAGATGACATTATTTTCACAATGTGCCAGGCAATATTCTAAACATGTTACATGTATCACCTTATTCCATCTTCACAACACTGTGGAAATTAATATAAGTATTATTCAATATTATAGATGAGGAATTTGAGACACAGATAAATTGTATTTATCAGCTATTGCTGTGTCAATGAGGCATAACAAACAACCCCAAATCTAAGTGATTTATAACATAACGCCAAACATTTTTTTCACTCATAGGATGGCTCTGTGGACTAAGCTAGGATCAGCTGGGATTGGCTCTACACTTTGGGTTGGGCTTAGAATTGATCAAGATGTCCCTCATTCTGGTAACATGCTCTTCTCATAGCATATGGCAGAAGCACAAGAGACTGAACCAAATCAATCAAGTATATTTAACATTGGTACTCTAAGTTGGTAACATTTCATTTAAAACCTCCTCTTGCTAGCATACATTGGTCACTAATAAATGGTACAGCTGCGACCAAAATCCAGTTCTTTTTTTTAACCCTTGCTCTGAACTTTTACAATGCTGTGGCTCATCAGGAGGGGATAACCAAAGACGGATGTTGGAAATTGTGGGAAACTTACAAACTAAACTTTTAGAAAATCTTTCTGAAATTAACCTAAATATGACTGGATGGGAAGGGGGAAGAGGGAAAAAGAAAATTCTATTATTATTATTGGGGAAGGCATGGTACAACAAAATTGCTAGAAGTTAAAGCAAGTGATTAATACACCAAGACAGTTCCAATAAAAGGAGTCAGGAGACCTCATCTAAAGACTAGATACTGCCACTGCTTACACTTGTGGCCTTAATCAAGTTTTTGGTCTATTTTAAAGCCTCAGCTTCTTCCACTGAAAAATGAGGGACAACATTTAATGCTTTTGAACTTTCTGCTATTAAGTAATCAATCCCTCAGTCTGATTTGAAAGAACTTATAAAAGAGGCTTCTTCCCATGATGCCTCCATAGTATGTAGGCAGCTAGAAATGCAAAACTGGGGGGAGAACCATACACTCCAAAGCAGTTTTCACAAAGCAAAGCTGCTAAAATTTTATTGACTACAACACATTTTCTTTAATCACTCCTTATTTAAGAGAATTTGTTAGAATTTTCTACAAATGCTCAAGTTCCCTTCTGATACACATTGTTTAACTTGACAAAAACTTAGCTGAGTCAAAAACTTCAAACACACCCTTTCGGGGAGAAGTCTACAGTTTACACAAAGTATTATTTGGTTTTTTGGAGCTGTTCCACCAAAGGGCAATGAAATGCCATTCCAAGAATATCTAAAATATCAAAGAAAAGCAAGGCCTCATTGACTTTTTTCCTCTCTAAATGATTAAAAAGAAAAGAGCTATTTGGGTTGTTCCACATAAACTACAGAGCTCAATTGAAGGGAGAAACACTTACCCAACTTCCATATAAGACCAAATATCTCACAGGCAGTATCTTAGCCTATAAGTTTACGAGGCCTTGGAACATGTGTTGCTCTCATGTATTTCTTAGAGTGCCTAACCATGCTTTGCACATGGTAAGTTTCAAGTTTTGTTAACTGAAAATATGAACGACAAGAAATGAATCTCAGGGATTGTTATTGTTCTCTTTGTATCCATATAAGTTACATTGTGCAAACAAAGACAGTATATAAAGAGCTGAAATTTTTTAGCAAGAAGATATGGCTCATGCTTCTTAGGCATAGTGAAAAGCTGTTCATAAGGTCAAGGAGAATTAAAAGATGATTGAATACTTGTAGAACACAGTAAGTCTACTACATATAAAGCAATAATTGTTCACACAAGCATAGCCAAAGTGAACGCAAAGATGAAGACCTAGTCAATTCAAGAAAATACAAGATAAACTATTAGATAGATCCTCCCAATACCAACCTATCTAATTTAGGGTTCTACAAATTAAGGGGTACATGGATGATGTTAAAAAAATTTTAAATGAAAATTGGGTTATTTGAAGAAAGGATAAAGTAACTTGGGGTAGTGAATCTGGTTTGAGGATGGCCCACTTACAGATTTCTCAGGCCAGACAAGAACTCAGAGTTTTATTCTCTAACAATCTCAGAGTTAATCTTAAAATTTTTCAAGGGCAAAACATCCTAAAGGCTGCTCAGTGACTTATGAAATTAATTTTTACTATTGTTAGCTACCATTTACTTAGAAATTTAGAATCTACATATGTGAGGCGCATATATATATATATTTATTTATTTATTTATTTATTTATTTATTTATTTATTTATTTATATATGCATATATACAAAGTTCAAACATGTATGTGCATATATGATAGATAGATATGATAGATTTGATAGATAAATTCCCACAATAGCTGTTACTCCATTTTGTAGTTGAAGAAACCCACACTCAGATTAATACCTTGCCAATGGTTGTACAGTGAATGGCAGAGCAAGGTTCATATCCTGGGCTGGCTGTTTCCAAAGCTTGGTTGTCTCCAAAGCCCGTTTCCTTTGTAATATACTATGCCATCAGGGAGTCAAATGCATCTCTATCCTTCAAAAGCTTCTTATATCCTTACCTGAAAAAAACCTGTTTTGTGTCAGATGATCTCACATCTCTTACCATTACCTACATGTGTTTCTTTCTTACCCAGTTGATCAGGTAACTATGAGTTGTCTCTCATCTTGCCTCCACTTCCAGACTTACCACACTCCCTCCTCAGCACTCTTTGAAACTCCAATCACCCACTTAGTATTCATCCCCCTGCTGGACATTCAAATTTTCTTGTCATCCATGGTCACATCCTGTTCAGCTACTTCAGTACTTCCATTTACAGCATCTATCTCCAGCCAGCTTGCATTTTTCTAACCATCCATATGGGCCTCACCACTGCCCACAACATTTACCAAATTGTGTCTGCCACCTCATAATCTAGGACTGAGCCCAATATATAGCCAAGTCCATGGTGCCAACCAATTTGATTGCTTCAATTGTCCACTGTCTCTACTTCTGTGTTTTCCCCAGGTAATGGAGTGCTTCCTGGAATAACCTCATAACTTGAATAACTGTCTCACTATAAAATTTGGTTTTCCAGCTAAAATTTGGCTTTGCTACTACTTGGCAAGTATACTATGACCTCTTGTTGGAATCCTGGCTCATTATCCAAAGTAGATATTCCAAACCTTCTCCTTAGTCCTTAAACTCCAAATTCTCTCTCCCTACCCCTTACCTCCTGGTTCAAGTTTATGTACCTCTGTTTAATATCTCAAAGAAGATTTTACATGGACCTCTCTTTTCATTTAAACTTCAATTATTGTCTATAAAAGGGCTAGGCTTTGAAGCAAACTCACACAAATTCAAATTCCAGCTCTACAATTTTATTTGTAGTTATATACTCTTGAGAAAATTTCTTAACATTTCCAGGATTTTATGTCCTTATCTCTGAAAGGAGAGGCAATAAACCTATTGTAAAGGGGTCTTATGAGATTCCCAATACTACATCTTAAGTTGGACATGTTATTTAGGCTTGTTTGGTCTTTACCCCATATTCTAGTTATAAAACTACACTCTCCTGTGGCTTGAATAAGGTTGATTCTCCTATGGGGTGGGGCTTGAGACTCTGGACTGGTCTTTAAGAGAACCAATGCACTTAGCAACAGGGATTTTGATCCATGGACTTGTGCATGTCCCAAGCCGGGCCAATCAGAGTCCACCTCATGGCTCTTCTGATGGAGTTACTGGGAAAGAAACTCTTTGCAGTCTCTGGGATAGCTGCCACAAGGAACATGTAAACCTGGATCTGCTCCTGGTTATTTTTGCCACAGAGAAAGGAGTTCTGGCCTAAGAATGAAGTTAACACAGAGGAAAGTAGAGTTGAAGGATTTAAGTAGACAGAGTTCTGACATTAACACCCAATTCCTGGACTTCCTAGCATTGGGAGGCAATACATTCTAGTTTTGCTTAGGTTAGTTTGAGTTGGGTTTCTGTCACATGCAACCAAAACCTCTAACAACCATGTGCAGTATCCAGCATTGTCCTCGGCTCACGTGGTATAATACCTACTTTCTATGCAGTCTCAGAAGAAGAGAACAACCTCCTCCTTAAAGAATCTCCCTGTCTACCCATTATCCCCTCAAGGATATTATTCTCTCACTTACCTCTTCCCTCTCCAATGCCTTGAGTTTCTCCCTTTTGCTCTGCATACTTGATTACTGTTTTCAGTACGTCCAATAATAAAGATTCATCATTTACATTTCTTTAACACTTAACAATTTACAAAACACTCTCATATACATTAGTATCATGAGATCAGTCACTATGACCTGGCTTTTCTTCCTTCAAACTGTCCTGCCCCTTTTCTCTCCTATAATTCTCACCTAGGCCTGCCTCACCTAAATAATGGCACTCATCCATCTTGCCTTTTAGAAAGTATTGCACCCGAAAATCCTGCCACTAAATTAAACTTCCTAAAATGCTACTTTTAGCAGATTGCTTTTCTATTGAAGGGCCAAAACTATTCCGGGTAGCTTTTCAAATGTAACCCGTCTTCTTCTCCCCATTAATCCAATATTGTCCACCAACTAGCACTACTTCACATATCCAACTTAATCTTGGAACCAGCTCATCTTTTTTTCAAATCCAAATTTTATCTTTAACCAGCTGTGTGACTTTGGTCAATTTATGTCCCTTTTCTGAAACTCTGGCTCCTGTAACAACCATATCAATTTCCTTACCATCTTTACTCATAACAGGCTCTTTCTTTTTCCTTTTGTTGTTTTTGTGTGTGTGTGTACCTTTATTAAGGTATATTTTATATATAATAAAATCTACGTGCTTCTGGTATACAACTCAATGATTTTTAGTAAGCTTATCAAGTTGTGCAACATTAGCATAATTCAGTTTTAGAGCATCTTCTTCACCCCAACCAGCTCCCTCATGCCCATTTACAGTTAATTCCCATTCTCACCAGCAGCCCCATTTTCTGTCTCCATAGATTTGTCTTTTCTGGACATTTCATATAGATGGAATCATACAATATGTAGTCTTTTGTGTCTGGCTTCTTTCACTTAGCAAAATATACCAGACTCATTTCTGCTTCCATCCTCTGCACATGCAATTTCCCTCTCTAACACAGTTTCTCCCTTCTTTTCCACCTTATCAAATCCTTGTTTTTTCGTTGATGATATTGTTTAGAGGTACATTTTATGAAATAGCACTTTTATAACATTATCTTAGACTCATTCCAGTACACAATTTCTATCTTTTTACTCTGAATCCCTAGTGGGACCTCTAAGGCTGACTCCTTAGTTGCTCCACAAAATCATTTTATCTTGCCAGGAAAAATGCAAACTCTTTATGGACAGTGTTACACACATGTGGAAAAGAAATAAATGTTCCTCGGAAAAATTGTGAATTGGGTATGCCTACTTATACTTCTCTTTACCAAGAACAATCCTAAGCAAGAAGGAAGCTTTAGTCAGGTAAGAATTCTCAAGACAGAATCTGATTATAGTAGGAGGGGAAGATCTAGATGCATGACATGCTGATTTCTGTGGAGCTTATGCCGGAATAGCTGCTGATTGACAAGATATAGCCCCACTTCCCTCAGACCCCATTCTTTTCCTAACACCAGTTCCTTCATAAACCCCAATTTCAAGAACTGTCAATTCCTTGATGATAGGCTAAATGCCTGCTGATTACTTCTCATTCCTGCTTTCGTATATACCTGCTAACTTGCATGTAGTGGGTGCTAAATCAATGTGTTGGATGAATGAATAATGAATGAATGAATGAATACATGAGCAAGCAACTTTAGGTGAGCATGCAGGATCCGGCCACAGTAATCTTGGAGGCATCAAGAGTCAGAGGTCATGGAACTGCCATCTTGCAGTAATTTGCCAAAATGATGAACACAGAGGGAAAGAGGAGAAGCACCTACTATATGTTTTCTAGGCCTTTTAGAAAACATGTAGTTGTTCCTTTGGCCACATACATGTGAATCTACAAGAAAGGAGATATTGTAGACATCAAGTGAATGGGCACTGTTCAAAAAAGAATGCCCCACAAATGTTACCATGGCAAAACTAGAAGGGTCTACATGTTGGTGTTGTGGTAAATAGGTTAAGGGCAAGATTCTTGCCAAGAGAATTAATGTATGTATTGAACATATTAAGCACTCTAAGAACCGAGATAGCTTACCAAAATGTGTGAAGGAAAATGATCAGAAAAAGAAGGAAGCCAAAGAGAAAGGTATCTGGGTTCCTTTCCACCAGGCTGCTCTACCCAGAGAAGTTCATTTTGTGAGAACCAATGGAAAGGAGACTGAGCTATTGGAACCTATTCCCTATGAATTCATGTCATAAGAGGTATAAAATAATAATAATTATAAAAGACTTGTGGATTGTAAAAACAATGAGTCAAAGGTCAGTATTAGCTTTAGTTAGGAATTCCAGTTTGAATATCAAGTAAATAACCATAGTTATTGCATAGTAATTTGCCAGGTACATAAATAAGAATGTAAGAGTTTCCCAGGGAGACATCGCTGGAAAAGCACAGACCCATATCAAACCAAATGAAAAGTAGATTTCTCACATCTACAAAATTAAATCTCCCTACTTTTACAGGCTAACTTGCTAATGCTTCAGGGCATTGTTAATGTCACTTCCTCTGGAAAGCATTCCTAGGCAACTTAAGTTTGGTTATATTCCCATTTTTCTCTTATCATAATATTTAATCTTTCAACAAATATTTATTGAATACCTACTATGTTTCAGAAATTTTTAATGGTTTGTAACATAATAGTGAATAAAACAGAAAAGGAAAAACAAAAACAAAAACCCTGCACACATGGAGTTTACATTCCAGGGGATCCTGTATCATCATATTTTTCTGTTTCATTATCTGTATATGAAATCCCCTAGGTTTAGAAATCAATCCTGTAATATCCACAACATCAAGACAACACCTGAAACATAGTGGAAAAGTAATGCATATTTGTTGAACAAATGAATGATAAAAGCATCATTTATGAAAATATCACTGTGATGGTTAGGCTAATGCGTCAACTCTGCCAGGTAATTGTGTCCAGGTGTTTGGTCCAGCAAGCACTGGGCTAATTGTAATACAAGAACATTTATGGACTTTGGTCACCAGTGAGTTTACTGGGTGGATGGCTTATTACATCTTCATCAATCAGGGAGATTGCCGTCAGCAACGAGTGATGCTTTTATCCAATCAGTTGAATGCCTTAAAAGGGGAAGTGATTTCAACATTCAGAGAGAACTTCTCAGTTCATCTTTGGATGGTCAACTTCTCCCAGAAACTCATCAAGGGCCTACATTGGACTTTCATCAGAGCCCCTGGTTTGCAGCCTGCCTGCAGAAACTGGATTTGTGCATCCCCACGGTCACGTGAGAAACTCTTATAAAATCTCATATTATTGACAGATATCTCCTATTGATTCTGTTTCCCGAGAGAACCCTGACTAATACAATCCCTATCTCATTTAATCCTTACATATGTCCTAAAAGGAACATATAAACCTGTCCTGGTCTGAGTCTTTTATGGACCCTGGAAAACTATGTTCTTGAGCCAACCTAGTCCTGTGCATGTGGACCTATTTTATGTGGGACCTTTGGTTAGATTCAGTTAAGGGAATCTTTTTATTAGATCACGTCAGCTGAGGGCATTTGATTAGATTATGAGCCCAGGGGGGGGTCTTAATCATTTTACTAGAGTCTTATATAAAAGAAGACACACAAAGAAAGAGAGGTGCTGCCATTTTAACCCTGCTCTGTGAGAGAGGACTCCAGGATCACTGCAGAAAGACAGAGAAACACCCAGAGACTGAGAGAGAGGCCAGAGGCTGAAATCAGCCAAGCAGCTCAAAGCTGAAGAGATGAGCCATATGCCTGATCATCTGCAATTGAGCTCAGGGAAAAAGTGAGCCTGGAGGAGAAAGCAGAGATCGGCCGTCATTTTGCCTTGCCACAGGGCAGGAGCCCAGGATCGCCAGAAGCCAACCTTTGGTAAGATAGAATCTCTGATGATGCCTTGATATGGACATTTTCACAGCCTCAGAACTGTAAGATTTTACCCCAAATAAATTCCCATTATAAAAGCCAACCCATTTCTGGTATTTTTGCATTGATAGCCTTAGCAAACTAAAACAATACCCATGTATCAATGCCATGTATCAATACGTCTGCTCTGGTTCAGTTAACTAGGCCAGGAAGCTAATATGTGAAAGATTCAGAATTCCAATGCATCTTTTTAACCTCAAAACTATGTTCTTACTTGACTCACTAACCTGCTTCATCAAGGCAAAATATGGGACATGTCATTAGGAGGAGAATCCAGTCTAACTGGCTTTGCTTGGACCAAATGAAAGCTCCACATCTTACTTAACGCATTTAGAAGTTAATTTCTGAAGCAACCGCCTGTGCTGAAAAAGGATAAGATGCCAATTACAAAATTAGTAACAAAAGAACAAAATAACTGTTTTCCCTTGAAAATTAAGCATCTAGCACCTCAAAAACTCATTCACCATCATGTGTATTTAAACAGACATATTTCTCCAAAATGTTCTGATTTCTCCAGTCCTAAGAATAAAAGTGATAGGTGTTAAAACAAAACAAAACAAAACAAAAAAACAGCTGCATTGTCCCCAAACTGAAAATGTTGGAGTGATCTTACATGAACAATATATTTCAGTTATCTATAGTTTTATATATCATTTTCTAATTATTGCATATGTCTAAATCTCATTCCCCCAAGCTTCCAAAAAATGCAAGGTCCTCAGGGGCATATATTTCTTTTATGCTCCACAGCACCTAACATGATGCTGAGCTAGAGACTTAGCTCAGACTCTAAGGGATGGAAATAAATTTAGAAAATCTGACCATTTTCCCTGTCAAATTTTGCCTTCAAGATTTTATCCTGTTAATCCATGTCATTGAGGACAGCGCCAGCTTTTGTTATATTTCCAGATCATTCCAAAAGGAAACATCAGTAGCTATTCATCTCATCACATAATAGGGAGAAAAATGGATTTTATCTAAAAATTAGCTTTGCTCCATTTAGTGAATTTCAGTTAGAAAATGTGCCTAAATTCATATAGATGGTAGGATGCATCTGTGCCTGTGAGAGAGAGAGAGAGAGAAAGAAGGCAAGTGTGTGTGCGCACTCGTGGGTGGGTACGCATCTTCGGAAAGCCCCTCAGCTGCTCTGGAGGAGCTTACAGTATGTGCCATGGAGACAGTGGTTACCATGGAAAGAATGCGCTATTGTGACGAGATAAAAAAAAATGCCTATGTAAAATCATCTTACCGTGTAACCTTATACTTCCCAGCATTTTAAAAAATATGACAGGATTAGAGCAGAGTCCTCTGGGGAGTCTCAGTCCTCTCAGTGATCTTCCAAAACAATCTAGAAATCAAGATGATAAACTGCAGGGTGGTATGTACCTTGCTAAGGGGCTTGACAAGCAGTTAGGAGGAGAAATTGCCAACATCGTTTATCTACGGAATACACTGCACACTATTAAATATTTTCAGTTAAAACCCACAAAGTATTACAAATGAAGAGAAAACATGGGTAAAATTAACTTAAAGCAAATGGTTTCCAGACTTACTGAAATCAGAATTGATGTGTTTCATCTAACTTATCTGTTAATAGGCTTTCTTGATGCCCTCATGTTACCATAATCTCCAAAGCACTGGACAAACCAGTACATTTGTTTGTCTTTATCACTCTTTGCTTACTAAAGAACTTGCTTTTATTAAAGAGATCAATCACCTGCACACAGTTTAATAGCCTGT
>JAQZBX010013587.1:0-33904 GCA_029593785.1 Cabassous unicinctus
AGTATTTCATATATATATATATATATATATAAATTTTTAAAAGATACTTAGATTACACAAATGTTACATAAAAAATATAGGGATTCCCATATTCCCCACTCCCTAACCCTCCCACATTTTCCCACATTAACAACATCCTTCATTAGTGTGGTACATTTGTTACAACTGATGAACACATTTTGGAGCAGTGCCACTGAGAGAGAATTATAGTTACATTGCAGTTTACACTCACTCCCACACAGTTTTGTGAGTATAAAAATATATATAATGGACTGTATCTGTCATTGCAGTGTCATTCAGGACAATTCCCAAGTCCCAAAAATGCCCCCATATTACACCTATTTTTCCCTCTCCCTCCCCTCAGAACCTCAAGTGGTCACTGCCTCCACATCAATGTTAAGTTATTCCATTGCTAGAGTAACAATAAGTCTATAGCAGAATAACAGTAGTCTACTTTATGCCACTGTTCATTACCCAATCCTGAGGATTCTGGGATGGTGAAGCCCTGTTGCTCAAATGTGGCCTCTCTCTTAGCCAAACTCAGCATGTAAATGCATTACCTTCCCCCCAGCATGGGACATGACTCCCAGGGATGAGCCACCCTGGCACAGAGGGACCAAGCACCAACTAGCAATGCAGCTGGAAAAAGACCTTGACCAAAAGGGGGAAAGGTAAAGGCAAAGGAGCTTGTATGGCTAAGAGACTTCAAAGCGAGTCAAGAGGTCATTCTGCACATCTCAGCAAGATCCCATTGACCACCAAAGTAAAAATTGCCTCAAATAGCAGGGCTTCTAAGGGCTCTGGAAATATCTGGGCAATATTGGCAGGGCAGAGAGCTCAGGACTTTGGTGCTCTGCCAGTGGGCCCTACTTTGGAATTTATGTTCCTCAGTGTGACAAAGTTGGTCTTAGTTGTGGTTTCCCTACACATGGCTCTTCTGTATGTATTCTCAATATTGATATTTTCTCAGATATGTAGTTTCCAATTATTTCCCCAATGTATGGCTTGTCATATTACTTTCAAGATATAGTCCTTTGAGGAACAGGGTTTTTTTATTTTTTATTTTATGAGGTCCTATTTTTCTCTTATTTCTGTTTTTGTTGGTGCTTTGGGTTTAATGACCAAGAAACCATTGCCTAACATAAATGTGCTGAAGATGGTCACTATATTTTTATCTATGAATTTTGTATTGTGAGCTCTAATATTAAGGTCTTTGATCAATTTTGAGTTAATTTTCATACATGGTGAGAGATAGGGGTCCTGTTGTTTTGTTTTGTTTTGTTTTTTGCAAATGGAGATCCAGTTTTTCCAGCACCATTTGTAGAAGAGACAATTCTTTCCCCAAAGTGTGGACTTGGCCACTTTAACAAAAATCAGTTAGCCAGAAATTTGAGGGTTGATTGTGGAGCTCTCCATTCTATTCTATTCATCTATTTTTTCATCTTTGTGTTAGTACCATGCTTGTTTACTTACTGTGGCTTTGTAATAAGATTTAAGACCAGAAAATGTAAGTCCTTATTTCATTCTTCTTTTTCAAAATGGCTTTAGTTCTTCAGGGCCTCTTACATTCTTACAAGAAAACCTTGATGGTTGACACTTACTTTTCTGCAAAGAAAGGTGTTGGAATTCTAATAGAGATTGAATTAAATCTATAAATTGCTTTGGTAGTATTGTTATCTTAATGATATTTAGTCTTCCAATCCATGAACACAGTGTTCTCCTATTTATTTACATCTTCTTTGACTTCTTTTAGTAATGTTTTGAAGTGATTTTATTGATATATATTCACACACCACACAATCCAACAAAAGTGTACAAACAATCACTCTCAGTATAATCAAAAAGTTGAGAATTAATCACCAGAATCAATTTTAGAACATTTTCATTACTACAAAGAGAGAAAAAAACATGGGCCACATCACCATTACTCTATTTCTATCTATATAGGTTTTTATATTTATATTTTATACAAATGTAATTATACTATAGATAGTTCTTTGTGGCTGGTTTCTTTCACTTAGCATAATGATTTTGTTTTTTTCTTTTAATTTTTGTAATTTTTTAAATTTGAGAAGTTGTAGGTTTGCATAAATTTCATGTAAGAAACACAACATTCCCCTATACAACCCTATTGCTAACACTTAGCATTTGTGTGGTACCTTTGTTAAAACTGATGAAAAAATATTAAAATATTACTAACCATAATCCATAGTTTGCATTAGGTGCATTTTTTCCCTTATACAACCCCTTTTTTTTAACACCTTGTAATAGAGAAGTACATTTGGTATAGTTCATGGAAAAACATTCCTATATTTTTACTGTTAATCACAGTTATTGTTCACAACAGAGTTCAATGTGTAATATAGTTCCATTTTTAAACTCTTTTTTTCTTCTAGTGACATACATGACACAAAAATTCCTCTCTAAACCACATTCACATGCATAATTTAGCATTGTCTATTGCACCCACAATAATGAGCTATCATCATTTCTACCTATTTTCAACATTTACAATCAACCTAAATAGAAATTCTGCACAAATTCACATCTGCTTCCCATTCTTTACTGCCATTCTATCTCCACGTGAACTATATTCTAGATATTAAATCTATGAATTTGTTTATTATTATTAGTTCATATTAGTGAGATCATACAATATATATCATTTTGTGTCTGACTTACTTAACTCAATCTAATGTCCACAAGGTTCATGCATGTTGTCACAAGCATCAGAACTTCATTCTTTCTCACAGCTGAATAATAATCCATCATATGTATATACTACATTTTAAATCCATTCATTGGTTAATGGACACTGGCATTACTTGTGTCTATTGGTAATTGTTAATGTTGACACTATGAACATCGATGTGCAAATGTCTGCATCCCTGCTTTCAGTTCTTCTTGGTATATTGCTACTAGTGGGATTGCCAGATCATATGACAATTCTATATTTAGCTTCCTAAGGAACCACTAAACTGTCTTCCATAGCCAGTGCGCTATTTTACATTGCCAACAGCAGTGAATGAGGGCTGCTATTTCTCTATATCCTCTCCAACACTTGAAGTTTTCTGTTTTTCTTATTTTTATTTTTAATAGTGGCCATTCTAGTAGGTATGAAATGATATCTCATTGTGGTTTTCTTTTGTATTTTCCTAATAACTAGTGATGTTGGACATCTTTCCATGTGCTTATTTGTCATTTGTATTCTTGGAAAAATGCTATTCAGGTCTTTTGCCCATTTTTAACTGGGTTGTTTGTCTTTTTATTGTTGAGTTGTAGGAATTCTTTATTTATTCTGGATATTGAACTCTTATCAGATATGTGGTGTGCAAATGTTTTCTACCAATAAGTAGGCTGCCTTTGCACTTTCTTGACAAAGTACTTTGAAACACAAATATTCTAAATTTTGAAGAGGACCCATTTATCCTTTTTTTTTTTTTTCATTGCTTGTGCTTTCAATATAAAGTCTAAGAAAGCATTACCTTTAATAAGATCTTGAAGATGGTTCACTACATTTTCTTTTAGGAGTTTTATGGTTCTGGTTCTTATATTTAGGCCTTTGATCCGTTTTGAGTTAATTTTTGTATAATGAGTGAGATAGGGGAACTATTTCATTCTTTTGAATATGGCTATCCAGTTCTCATAGCATCATTTGTTGAAGAGACAATTCTGTTCCAGTTAAGTGGACTTGGCAGCCTTTTCCAAAATCAATTGACTATAGATATGTCAGTGTATTTTTGAAAGATGTCCACTGGAAAGATATTTTGATCTTACATCTATCCTTATGCCAGTACCATGCTGTTTTGACCACTGTAGCTTTGAAATATGCTTTAAATTCAGGAATTGTGAGTCCATTGTTTTTGTTCTTTTTAAAGATATCTTCAGCTTATCAGGGTCCATTTCTCTTCCAAATAAATTTGGTATTTGAATTTTCTTTTCTGCAAAGTAGGCGCTTGGCATTTTGAATAGGATTGTGTTGAAATTGTAAATCAATTTGTATAGAATTGGTATTGATTGATATTTAGTCTTTCAATCCATGAGCACAAAATGTCCTCCCATTTATTTAGGCCTTCTTTGTTTTCTTTTAGCAATATTTTGTAGTTTTCTGCATCAAGTCAAGTTCTTGGGTTAAATTTATTCCTAAATATATGATTGTTTTAGTTAGTATAGCAAATGAAATTTTTTTTCTTGATTTCCTCCTCAGATGTTCATTACTAGTGTATAGAAACTGACTTATCATTGTATATTAATTCTGTATACGTCCACTTTTCTGAACTTATTTATTGACTCTAGGACCAGTGTCGTAGATGTTTTGGAACTTTCTATTTACATGATCATGTCATCTACAAATAGTGAAGTTTTACTTCTTCTTTCCATTTTGGATGTTTCTATTTCTTTTCCTTGCCTACCTGTTCTAGCTAGAATTTCTATCACATGTTCAATAACAGGGGTGACAGTGACTGTAGCAGTTTGGCATTATTTAAGAATTCCAAAAATAGATATTGGATTATGTTTTTGAACTGGTCTGTCCCTCTTGGCATATTAGATTATATTGGATTCAGAGGTTTCACTTTTACTTGATTAATGTTTAAGGCTTTGATTGTGCCACATCAATAGGATGTTGAGTCCCCACCCCCTTTGTATGCAGGGACTCACAGGGAAACAGTACTGCAGAGAAGGAATGTGAGAGTTTTGAGGTGGAGTCCTGGGAAGTAAACATGCAGGAGAAAAATACAGTGGAATAGATATGGTTCCACAGACACAGCAGAGGCCCTGGGAAGAGAGATGAGCCTAATAGCCCAGAGTTCAGAGAGGAATGAGCCCCAGGAGAGAGATCAGACTTTTCCCAGCCTACAGCTAATATTGGAAGAAGCTGGGACCATGGAGCCTTAAGAGGAAGAGGAAGCCTGAACCCGTGCAGACATTGGCAGCCATCTTGCTCACATGGCAACAGATTTGGTAAGGGAAGTAACTTATGCTTTATGGCCTGGTAACTGTAAGCTTCTACCCCAAATAAATACCCTTTATAAAAACCAACCAATTTCTGGTATTTTGCATCAGCACCCCTTTGGCTGACTAATACAGTGGCCATCCTTGTCTTGTTCCACATCTTAGAGGAAAAACTTTCAGTCTTTCACCATTCATTATGATATTAGTTGTGTTTTTTTCATTTATGCCCTTTATCATGCAGAGAAAGTTTCCTTCTATTCCTATCTCTCAAAGTGTTTGTAAGAAGAAAGGATGCAAGGTTTTGTCAAATGAATTTTCTGCCTCAGTGAAGATACCATGTGGTTTTGCACTTCAATTTGTAAATGTGTTGTATTATATTAATTGATTTTATTATGTTCAGCCAACCTTGCATTCTTGAGAAAAAGCCACTTGATCATGGTGTATACTTAATTTAATGAGCTGTTAGATTCCATTTACAATATTTTATTGAAGATTTTGCACTTATACTCATTTGATTAATTCACCTGAAATTTTCATTTTTTGTAGTACCTTTATCTGGCTTTGGTATCAGGGTGATGTCGGCTTGATAGAATCATTAAGTAGTGTTTCCTCCTCTTCTAGCAGTCTTTTCTTAGTAGATGGAAGATATTTGGTGACTTATTCAATCTCTTTAGTTGTGCTTGGTTTGTTCAGGTCTTCTATTCCTTTTAAAGTCAGTTTAGGTTTTTGTGTGTTTCTAAGAATTTGTCCATTTCATCTATGTTGTCTAATTTGTTGACATACATTTGTCCATAGTATCCTTTTATGAGCCTTATTATTTCTGTGGGGTTGGTAGTACTGCCTCCCTAAATTGCAATTTTATTTATATGCCTCTTTTCATATTTTTTATTTGTCAGTCTAACTAAGAGGGTGTCAATTTTATTGTTTTTCACAAAGAACTATCATTTAGTTTGGTTAATTTTGTGTATAGGAATATTTATTCTCAGTTTCATTTATTTCTTCTCTAATCATTGTTCTTTATCTTTCTACTTGCTATGAGATTAGTTTGATGTTCTTTTTTCTAGTTATCCCAGGTGTTCTATTAGGTTTTTTTTTATTTTAGCCCTTCCTTCTTTTTAATTGTAAGCATTAGGGCTATTTGTTTCCCTCTCAGCACTGGCTTCACTGCACCCATTAAGTTTTGATATGTCATATTGTTGTTTTCCCTAGTCTCAAGATATTTACTCATTTCTCTTGCAACTTCTTCTTTGACCCACTGAATATTTAAGTGCATGTATTTAACCTCCATGTATTCATGAATTTTCCAATTTTCTGCCTGTTATTGATTTTCAGCTTCATTTCATTATGGTCAGAGAAAGTGTTTAGAAAATTTTCAAATTTTTAAAATTTTTGAGACTTGTTTTTTAACCCTAAATTTTGTCTGTCCTGTATAATGATCCGTGAGCACTTGCCATGAATGCATATCATGCTGTTGTCAGGTGCAAGGTTCTGTATATGTTTGTTATGTTTAGTTCATTTATCATATTATTCAAGATCTCTGTGTCCTTGTTGATCCTCTGTCCAAATTTTCTGCCTATTGCAGATAATGGGGTTTTTAAGCTTCTATCTATTATTGTAGAGATGTTTATTTCTTATTTCAATTTTACCATATTATGCCTCATGTATTTCTGGGCACCCTGGTTAAGTGCACAAAATTTTATGATTGTTATTTCTTCTTGGTGAATTGTATCATTTATTAATAGATAGTGTCTTTCTTTTTCTCTTGTAAAGATTTGCAATTAAAGTCTATTTTTGTCTTAAATTATTATAGCTAGCTAAGCTCATTTTTTGTCACTTCTGTGATGGAATATCTTTCCCAATTTTTCATTCTCAACCTCTTTTTGTCCTTGGTTCTAAGGTGAGTCTCTTGTATATAGAAAACAGATGGATAATATATTTTCATCCATTCTGCAAATCTGGGTCTTTGTTTAGTGATTTTAAAATATTAGTATTCAATGTTATTATATTACTGTAATATTATTAACCATTTTATCCTTTAGTTTTTATGTCATTTCTTTTTTTTTTCTGTCTCTTTTTACCTTTCTAGCTACTTATAATCTTCGTTTCTATACTCTCTTCCAAGCGTCTCCTTATCTTTTCCTTTCAGCCTGCAGAACTCCCTTTAGTATTTCTTTTAAGGCAGGTCTCTTGTTGAAAAATGTCTAAATTTCTGTTTATCTGTGAATATTTTAAACTCTTCCACTTCTTTGAGGGAAAGTTTTGCTGAAAAAGCATTCTTAGATGGCAGTTTTTCTCTTTCAGTACCTCAAATATATCGTACAACTGCATTCTCACTGCCATGGTTTCTTATGAAAAATCACTACTTAATCTTATTGTAGTTCCCTTGTATGTGATGGATTGCTTTTCTCTAGATGTTTTCAAGATTCTCTCTTTATCTTTGTTATTTGACATTCTGAATAGTAGGTGCCACAGAGTAAGGATATTAGGATTAATTCAGTTTGGAGTATACTGTGCTTCTTTCACATATATATTTATGTCATTCATAAGAATTGGGAAATTTGGGGCCATTATTTCCTTATATATTCTTTCTGCCCTTTTTTCCTTTTTTATTCTTTCTGAGACACCCTTGATGCATATGCTTGTGAACTTCATGGTGTCATTTTATTCCCTGAGACTCTGCTCATTTTTTTATTCTTTTCTCTAAATTTTCTTGTATCTGTAATATTTTGAATATTCTATCTTCTAGTTTGTTGATTCTATCTTCTGCTTGTTTAAATTTGCTGTTCAATTAAACTATTGTATTTTAACTTTTTCTATTGTGTCTTTAATTACCTTAAGTTCTTTTATGTTTTCTCATATTTTCAAATTCTTCTTTATGTTTACCCAGTGTTGTCTTATTTTTCTTTATCTCTTTAGCCATATTTTCCTTCTTATTCTTGAATTGGTTTAAAAAATTTTGTCTGAACATCTACATTAGTTATTCCAAATTCTTTGTCTCCTCCAATTTTTAAATTTATTCCTTTCCTTGAGCCATATTTTACTGTCTTGCAAATTTTTTGCCAGTATCTAGGAACCTGATTTGATAATTTTGTTGTGATAGTGTCTCAATGTTACATAGTATTTTGCTGTTGGTTGGTTTTGTGTTAAGGCTCTTATTTGACACTTGTTTCAACTTATTCTAAACTTTCAAAATTGCCTGTGTTTAACTTATTTATATTTTTCAATGAGGGGTGCATCTGTTCTTTGTTTCCAAATTTAGTACAGGTCTCAGCGCTAAGTGGGCTTGGTGGTCTTGTTGAATATCAGTTCACTGTATATGTGAAGATCTATATCAGAACTCTCAGTTCAGTTTCATTGGTCAGTATGTCTATCCTTGTGCCAATACCATGTGGTTTTGATCACTGTAGCTTTTTAGTATGCTTTAATGTAAGATAACATGATTCCTTCAATTTCATTTTACCCCAATATATTTTTGGCTATCCAGGGCCCCTTGCCATTCCAAATAAATTTCATAATTAACTTTTCCAATTCAGTAAAAAATGCTGTTGTAATTTTTATTGGGATTACATTAAATCTGTAAATCAATCTGGGTAACATAGACATCTTAATGATGTTTAGTCTTCCAATCCATGAACATGGAATATTCTTCCATTTATTTGGGTCTTCTTTGAATTCCTTTAACAATGTGTATTTCCTTGACATTTTTAGTTAAGTTTTATCAAGAAATGGAATTTTTTCTTGATTTCATGCTCAGATTGCTCATTATTGGTGTACATAAATGCTCCTGATTTTTGTATGTTTGTCATATATCCTGCCACTTTAATGAACTAGTTTATGAGATCTAGAAGCTTTGTTGCAGATATCTCATGACTTTCTAAGTATAGGATCATGTCATCTGCAAGTAGTGATATTTTTACTTCTTTCTTCCCAATTTGGATGCCTTTTATATCATTTTCTTCCTAGTGCTTTAGCAAGTACTTCTAACACAATGTTAAATAAGTGCATTGATAGTGGGCATTCTTGTCTTGTTCCAGATCTTAGAGGGAAAACCTTTAGCATTTCACCATTGAATATGATGCTTGCTCTGAGTTTTTCATATATACTTTTTATCATGTTGAGGAAGTTTCCTTCTTTTCCTATCTTTTGAAATGTTTTTATAAAGGAAGGATGTTTATTTTGTCAAATGCTTTTTCTGCATCAATATAGATGATCATGTGATATTTTTCTTTTGATCTGTTAATGTTGTGTATTACATCGATTGATTTTATGTTGAACCATCCTTGCATATGAGGGAGAAAACCCACTGGGTCGTGGTGCATAATTTGTTTGATGTGTTCCTGAAAATGATTAGCAAATATTTTGTTGAGGATTTTAGCATCCAGATTCATTAGAAAGATTGGTCTGTAGTTTTCCTTTCTTGAGGCATCTTTATGTGGTTCTGGTGTTAGGGTGATGCTGGCATGATGGAATGAATTAGACAATGCTCCCTCCACTTCATTTTTTTAAAAAGAGTGTAAGCAGGATTGGTGTTATTTCTTTCCAGAATGATTGATGGAATCACTTGTGAAGCCATCTGGTCCTTGGCTCTTCTTATTTGGGAGTTTTTAAAAAATATTTTTTATTGCAGAATATCATTCATACATGAACATACATAAACAGTAAGTGTATGGTAAAAGTTGTGAACTTACAAAATAAACATGCATAACATCATACAAGGTACCATACATCACCCCTCCACCAACACCTTGCATTGTTCTGATAAATTTTTTACAAAAGATGCAAGAACATCATCAAAATATTACTGCTAACTATAGTCCATATCTTACATTGGTGTATTTTTCCCCCTTCCCGCCCTATTTTAAAAATGAATCAATTATATTGATGCATATTAATAAAGCATAGAATTTATCCAAAGTGTACAATCAATGTTATTTGGTATGATCGCATAGTTGTGCATTTATCACTTCAAGAATTATTAAAGCATTTTCATTATTTCAATAATAAGCAAAACACATACAAACAAACAAGGAAATCTCTCCCCTCTCAATCTCTCGTTTTCCCTGCTGTACATACCTGCTATTTCTGGCTATTCTTGCACAATCATTTGCTTGTTTCTTAAGCAGTTTTACTGTGATATATTCCTATACAATATGATCTATCTAAAGTATAAAATCATTTTTTTTTTAGCTGTTAAAAAGGTCTTTATTGTAAAATTGCAAAATAAATTAAAAAAATAGAAAGAAATTACAAATTTTAAAAGAGAGTGCAAGGCCAGGTTTGATTTAATATTATCAGTTAGAAGAAATAGATAATATAGCAACAAACATTTAAAAATGTAAAAAATAATTCTAATATAATAGAAATTAATTATGACATAATTCTATTTTTTATATTACAGCTCTAACTATTGGACATAATAATCTCTAAGAATGAAATAAATTATTGGTTTAGTGATTTAATTTCCATTTAGGCCAAAATTCTTTCTGGAAAATCAAATTCCTATTACGGAATTCTTTGCATCTTATTGGAATGAAATGTAGGAGATAACATATGCCAACTCATAACTTTATGAGGCAGAAAAACTCAAAATCATTTTAAGAGTAGTCCCATTAAATCATTTTTGATCCAGGTGAATTTTTAAATTAACGAGTATGCATAAGAAAGGGTTAAAAAAATGAAGTATCCAAAAATATATCCCTTCTCCAGTCCTCCCCAATTAAAAACAAGTGTTTATTTTGTATGCAGAAACTTACAGAATACTGATCACAGGAACAATTTGCTAGTTGCACTGAGTAATTATTGTCTATATACTAAAATATCATTATTTTACATTTATCTGGTCTACTCCAGCTCTTTTTTTTGGCTACTATTTGCTTGGAATATCTTTTTCTTGCCTTTCACTTTTAGCTTGATTGTGTCCTTATGTCTGAGGTAGGTATCTTGTAGACAGCATATAGATGGCTCATATTTTTTTGTCTATTCTATCAATCTATTGTCTTTTGATTTAAGAGTTCAATCTATTAATATTCAGTGTTATTATTGTAAAGGCATTACTTCATCCATTTTGCCCTTCCATTCTCTGCTGTCATACTATTCTATTGTCTCTCTTCTTATCCTTTAGTTTACCCTTCTTAATAGTCTTCATTTCTAAATACTTCTACAAATCTCTCACACTTCTTTTTTTCCCTTCAGGCTGTAGTACCTCCTATCGTAACAAAAACTGATAGAATATGTTACCAAAAGACCAGATTTACAAGAGATAATAATGGGAGGTTTTTGATGACTAATTCAAACTCATTACTTCTAATTGCTCTGTTGAGTTCATCAATTTCTTATTTCATCAATGTAGGCTTCTTTTGTGTTTCTAGAAATTTGTCCATTTCATCTAAATTATCCATCTTGTTGGCATACAATTTTTCAAAATATCCTCTTATGATACTCTATTTCTGTGGGATCAATGGTGAAAGTCCCTCCCTCTTTTTATTTTATGTATTTGCATCTTCTCTCTTTTTTCTTTGTTATTCTAGCTCAGGATTTGTTATTCTTCTCAAAGAACCAAGTTTTCATTTTGTTATTTTTTCTAGAGTCTTTTTTTTTATTCTCAATTTTATTTAGTTCTTCTCTAGTCTTTGTTACTTCCATCTTTCTGCTTGCTTTGGGTTTAGTTTTTCTTTTTCTAGTTCATCCAGATGTGCAGTTAGGTCTTTGATTTTTAACTCTGTCTTCTTTTTTTAATATAAGCATTTATGGCTATAAATTTCCCTTTCAGCACTGGTTTTGTGGCATCCCATAGGTTTTGATATGTTGTGTTCTCATTTTCATTCATTTCAATGTAGTTACTGATTTCTTTAGCAGTTTCCTCCTTGACCCACTGATTGTCTAAGAGTCTGTTGTTTGACTTCCATATCTTTGTGCCTATTTTGGTTCTCTGCTCCTTACTGATTTCTAGCTTCATTCCATTATGATCAGAAAAAATACTTTTTATTACTTCAATCTTTCTGAATTCATTGAGAGTTGTTCTGTGACCTAGCATGTGTTCTATCCTGGAGAATGATCTATGTGTGTCTGAGAAGAATGTATATCCTGCTGTATTTGTTTGTAATGTTCTGTATATGTCCTGCTACATTCTATAATAGTGCAGCAAGAATCCCCTGAGTACATGGGTAGTGCCTAGTGAAGGAGGACAAACCATTATGCCAGGCCCTTGTTATTGATTGTTGTACGTATGAACCTTTCCTAGTGAAGCTGAAAAAACCTAATACTATATATTGCCTAAGACTTATCTCCTGAAAGCCTCCTTGTTGCTCAAATGTGGACTCTGTAAACCAAACTCAGCATATAAACATATAACCTTCTACCCAGCATGAGACGTGACTCCTGGGGTTAGGCCTCCTTGGCTCCAGGGGATTATTACCAAGTAATGACTAGCAACGAATCTGGAAAAAGACCTTGGCCAAAAGGGGGAAATATTAAATAAAAGTGAGTTTTTATGGCTAAGAAACTCCAAAATGAATCAGGTTATTCCAGAGGTTATGTTTATGCACGTGTCAGCAGGATCCAAATGACTTCCACAGTAAACAGTGCCTGAAACAACAGAGGTCCTGAGGGCTCTAAAGACATCTAGACACCATAGACAGGGCAGAAAATCTCAGGAATTTAGCACCTTGTTGTGGGGGCCTTACTTTGGAATCTATGTTCCACAATGTACCAGAGTTAGACTCATTTATAATTTCCCTACACATGGCTCTTCTGCCTTTTTTTATTTGAACCTATACTTAGTATTATAGTTATTAAATATATGTCCCAAAGATGTAAATCTTTGGTCTATTCATATGTAACTTGAGCCCTGAAACTCAGCAGAGTTGGAACACCTACTCACCAGTTCCTTGGACTCACCCAGGACAACTAACAAAATGATGATGATGGACAATGACTATCCCAGGAAGTGGAGAGTGTCTGCAACTGCAAACAGTACAGTTCCATCTGCCCCATGGGATCTAACCATCTCTCACTCAGAGGCAGGGAAAGCATCACCATCCCGAAGTCCTCAAGAGTGAAGAATGAACAAGCATAAGGGCGGAAAGATAATATGGACTAAAGTAGACTTATGATTATTCTATCAATAGAAGACTTTTATCATTGAAATAAAGGCAGTGGCCACCATAGTTTCTGAGGGGAGGGTGAGGGAAGAAGAGGTGCAACATCATGGGGGCACTTTTTTTTATTACTTATTTTTTATTTTTTTAAAAGATATTTAAATTACATATCTGTTACATAAAAAATATAGGAGATTCCCATGTGCCCCACTCCCCAGACTGCCAACATTTACCCATATTAACAACACCCTTCATTTGTGTGGTACATTCATTGCAATTGATGAACACATTTTGGAGCATTGCCACTAAGCATGGGTTATAGTTTACATTGTAGTTTACACTCTCTCCCAAACAACTGTCTAGGTTATTGCAAAATATATAATGGCCTGTATCTGTCATTGCAATTTCATTCAGGACAATTACAAATTCCCAAAAATGTCCCTGTATTACACCTGTTTCACTCTCCCTGAGCTCAGAACCTCCAGAAGCCACTGCCTCCACATCAGTACATAAATGCTATATCATCAATGATATAAGTTCTTCCAATGTCTGTGGTAGAATACCAGTAAGTCTGCTGTAGTCCCTAGTTCATTCCCCTATTGTGAGGATTCTGGGATGGTGATGTCCACTTCACCTCTAATTGAGAGGAGCCTTGAGTTCCATATGACATGGATGGGACTCTCTTGCTTGAAGTTGTAGACTCCCTTAGTTCCTTGGTATGGTGGTTGTCCATCATCAAATCCTTGTTAGTTGTCCTGGGTGAGTTCAATGAACTGGAGAATAGGTATTGCATCTCTGTAGAGGCCAGGACCCAGCTGGCACATGGACAGCCCAAAGATTCAAGTCTCTTGGATGTATACCTACCAACTCTAGTACTAATTATAGGTTCAAATAGAAGGACAGAAGAGCTATATGTAGGGAAACCACAACTGAGTCTAACTGTGTCACTCTCCGGAGCATGAATTCCAAAGTAGAGCCCACTGGGAAGGCACCAAACTCATGAGCTATCTGCCCTGACCATAGTGGCTGGGTGTCTTCAGAGCCCTCAGGAACCCCAATATTTGGGGTAGTATCTACTTTGGCTGTCAATGAGATCCTGCTGAGATGTGCATAAGCCTTACATCTGGAATGACCTCCTGACTCACTTTGAAGTCTCTTAGCCAAATAAACTCATTTGTTTTTACCTTTTCACCCTTTTGGTCAAGGTATTTTTCCAGTTGCATTGCTAGTTGGTTCTTCGTAGTAATCTATCAGTACCAGGGAGCCTCATCCTTAAGAGTAATGTCCCATGCTGGAGGGAAGTTATTGCATTTATATGCTGAGTTTGGCTTAGAGAGAGGCCACATTTGAGCAACAAGGAGGCTCTCAGGAGGTAATGCTTAGGCAACCTAAAATACTAGCCTAAGTTTCTATTTCAAGACAAAAAGCTCATAAGTACAGTCATCAATATCAAGGGCCCATAAATGGATCATCCTCCTTTACTAGCCATTGCCTCTGTACTTGGGGGATTCTTACTGTTCCATTAGAGAATGTAGCAGAGCTCCCCAGGATAGGAATTCGTTATTGTTTCAGTTATTTTGTGAATCTCCACCCACTGTCACAATGCCCCATGAAAATTTGAACACATTTATACCCCTTGTATGTATGCCTAGGCTCCTCCAATGTATCCCACATCACTGACACCCCACACAAAAGTTCCTCTCCTGCCACAGTTGTAACCCTTCTGTGATCCAAAATTTCTTCAAAAATGAGGCCAATAAAATAGCCATATACAATTAATAAGAAAATGAAATAATGATAGTTTTTAAAATAAGAAATAAAATACAAAAAATTATTAATGAAAAATAAAATAATGGGAGATAATAAAAAATAATGAAAAAATATAAATTTTTTGACATTTTGCCTTTCTTCACTGTAAGATCTGTTGACCTGTATGTACAGTGACATTTTCGTCCATTTTTTCCCCATGGAAGCATTTTTCTGACATTGGAATTGTCTTGATGACATTGCAGTGACAGATATAAGCCATTATACATTTTGTCAAAACCTATAAAATTGTGTGATGCAAAGTATGAAATATAATTTAAACTATAGTCCTTGGCTAGTACAATGCTTCAGTTTGTGTTCATCAATTTTAACAAATGTATCTGACTAATGAAAGTTGTTTTTAATGTGGGAAAGTATGAGAGGAGGAAGGGTGGTGTATATGGGAATTCCCTATATTTGTGATATAGCATTTATGTATTCTAAAGCTTTTTTAAAAAAATACTGATCTTTTCTTCACCTAGAAAGAAAAGCTTGATAAGAAGGAAATTACAGAACAATATTCCTCATTAATTTAGATGCAAAATTCCTCAACATAATACTAGTAACTTGAATATAAGAGCACATTAAAATAATTATGCACAATGAAGATCTTATCCCACTATGCAAGCATGGTTTAGCATAAGGAAATCAATTAATGTAATACACAACCTAAATGCATTAAAAGAAAATAAAAACCACAATCATCTCAATTCAAACAGAAAATGAATTTGGAAAAGTATCAGCATACCTCCCTGATGAAAATGGTCAAAAAATCAGAGGGAAGTAGCTTTACTGTGATGAAAGGCTTATATGAAAATCTGCCAATTAACATTATATTTAGTGGTGAAACATTGAAAACTTTCCCTCTAAAAGCTGGGGCAAACTATGGTAGCCTACTGTCACCACTGTTCTTCAACACTGTATTGAAATAACTAGCTAGGGCAATAAGGCAAGAAAAGGAATTGAATCTCCATAGAGAGTTCTTTAAAATTTACAGGAAAAGCTACTAGATCTAAAACACTGATCTTGCAAAGTGCAAGGGTCAATATCGACATACAAAAATAAGTGGTGTTTTTATACACTAATAAATAATCTCAAAAGCAAATTAAGAAAAAATCCATTTAAATGCAATTCAAAGAATAAAATAGCTAGCAGTAAATATAACCAAAGATGTAAATAACTTGTACATGGAAAACTACAAAATATTGCTGTAATAAATTAATAAAGATCTATATAAATGTAAGGACTTTCCTCGTTCATGTGTTGGAAGACAATATTTTTATGATGTCAATTTTATAGAAGTGATATACAGATTCACTAAAATTTCAATCAAAATTTCAACAGACTTTTTCACAGAAATGGAAAAACCTACGATTAAATTCATATGAAAGTATAAGACACCCCAAATAGCCAAAACCATCTTTAAAACAGAACAAAGTTGGAGTTCTCATATTTCCTCATTTTATAAATTAGTACAAACCTGCAGTAAATAAAATTGCAGGATACTAGCAGAAAGAGAGTCACAGAGATGAATGGAATCAAATTGTTGTTTCAAAAATAAAACTACATAATTTAGCTGATCTCTGACAAGGATGTCAAATACATTAAGAGGGGAAAGAATAGTTTCTTCAATAAATGGTGCTGGGAGAACTAGATTGCTATATGCAATAGAATGATGGTAGACCCCTATTTCTCACCATTTACAAAAATCAACATAAAATAGAACCCAAAACTAACTATGAGAACAAGGACTATATAACTCCTACAATAAAACATAAGGAAAATGTTCAGAAACTTTTGTTAGGCAGTAATTCCTTAGACTATACACCAAAGCCATGGACAACAACATAAAGATAGATAAATGGAATTTCACCAAAATTAAAACACTTTTGAATCAAAGAACTTTATCAAGAAAATAAATGATGACATACATATATATAAAAAATTTGGCCAAAATTTATCTGATAAGGTTTCAATATCTAGAATATATAGAAACTCCTACAACTCAACAACAACCAAAAAAACACCAAATTAAAAAAACCGACAAATGACTTGAATAGACATTTCTCCAAAGAAGATGTACAAATGGTCAAGTCACTGAAAATTTGCTCAGTCATTAGCCCTCAGGTAACAGCAACTCAAAACCACAACAAGATACCATCTTATAACCACTAGAATGTTTACTACCCGTGATCTGTTATTTTCTCCCATTTCTCTTCCTTCCCTACCTTATAAATTACTGTCCTAACTAAAATAATAATAATAATAATTATTGCTTAAGAGTATATGGAAAAACAGGAACACTACTACATTGTTGGAGGGATTATAAAATGGCATTACTTTATGAAAAACAGTTTGGTAATTTATCATAAAGTGTTATATAGCAATACCATATGACCCAGCAATCCACTTCTAGATATATATACAAAACTATTGAAAGAAGGGTCTGAGCAGATATTCGCACACCTGAAAGCCTTAGCAGCATTATATACTATTGCCAAAGGAAGAATCAACCCATGTGATCATTAATAGAAGAATGGAGAAACAAAAGGTGGTATATATACAATATTTAATGTTGTTTAAGTGTAAAAAGAAATGGATTTCTAATTTATGCAACAACATGAGGGAACCTTGAAGACATTCACACACAAAAGGACAAATACTGTACATGTTCTCCTCTATAAAATAAGCAGAATATGTAATACCTAAAGTCAGAAACTAGAATATAGGTTATCAGGAGGTAGTTAGGGGAGAAGATTGGGGAGTTAATGTTTAATTGGTATGGAATTTCTAGAGTGATTTAAAAATTTTGGAAATGATGATGGTAGTGGAGGCACAACATTGCTTATGTATTTACCATCACTGAATTATATAATTTAAAAGCAATAAAAAGAGAAACTTTAGGTTGTATATTAATTAACTTAGAAAAGTAAAACTATGTGAAATATATGATCAGTGAGTTAAATTTAATAGTATAATTATAAAAATATTGTTTCATATGATAATACCCCATGGAAGATATAATCTTTGCAAGCAATCAAAACATGCAGAAAACTTCTGAACAGCACATACAGGATGAGAAATTAACATAGTGCTTGTCAGAGAATTCATGACCAATTTAGGAACAGTTACTGAAATGCAGCAAAGACCTATGAGGACTAAATTGCCTTTAAAGAAGTACTTTGGGGTTTGTAGATGTGGGCTGGTTAAAACAACAGTAACAGAATATTTTCATTAAGGGTTCTTAGATAAATCACAAAGAACAGTAGGCTGTTCATAACTTGGAGATTCAGAGAACTTGAAATATCCATATGGAGGAATTCCATGAAAATGTTGATGTTGCCCACATCTGCTGATATGCTGCAGTCTCTCTGTAGCTACAGTACAAAATGAAAAGGTGATACTAAATATTAGAACAGGACAATTCACCTTACCCAGAAAAAAAGTGCAAACACTGGTATCAATATATGCATTGGAAACAGGGTAGCAGTGTAAACAAAATAAATAAAATATAATAATTTGAAGTCAGTGCGTACATAAATTCTTTTATAATTTTTCTTCATAAGTGTGCTGATATATATTAATTTCAAAATCCATGGGATGAGGGAATCTATGTACAAGAAATTAGTTAAAATAAAATCAAGGCCCATAAAACTTTCATTGAGTCACATTGCCCTCTTTCTGTTAATATATTTTCTAAATTTGACTGGACAAATCCAGTGATGATTTTCTATTACATACTCTGTCTGAACACATTCAGTGAGTATTTTCTTCCTTATCAATTTGTCATTCAAGACATTGAGTCTCTCCATATGAGCCCATTTGTTTGAACACTACACTTATAAATGATTTTCCTCAAGTACCAAGGAATATCAGAAAAGTTAGGAACTCCAAATAATTCCTTAATCCATGTCAATGAGCATCTTCTGTGTAAGGTGTACATCCAAATGAGACCAGATAGGTTATGTTTCACCATTCTTTCATTTCAGTTGTTCTTTACACATGTATTTCTTTCCCCCTTTGTAGTATCATACATAAAATACATGATTTATTCAGCCAGTCTTCTCTTGCTGTCATTCTACTTCTCATTCTAATCTGCTCACATTTTGTAGAAAAGCATCCCCATGGATATTTCTCTTCCAAAAAATACCCTTTCTTCCATCAGTAATGAATGCTAAAATTAATGAAGAGCTAACAGTCTATCAAAACATTTTATACATCCTTTCCTAGGTTTTTATCAAATGTCTTCATTCAAAATAAATATTCTAACTATAATTATTTTACTTGCCATTGTCTTGAAGCATTTGAAATCATAAAAGTCATTAATCTATCTTATTTTGTGCTTAAATTCCCCACATTATTTTGAATGACTAGCAAAAATTGGCAAAGTGATTTTCCTCAAAACTCTAATCAGTTAAAGGGTTACAGTAACTGGGTCAGTACAAAATCAAGAAAACACAGCTTTAATAGCAGCAGGAGAAACTCATGCCACCCACTGCCTAGCATCATGTGGAGCCAGCCTGTGCTCACATTGTTGTTCCCTGTCCCTGTTCCGGGTGGAGCACTGTAACATATGCTTATGTTGGGGTGACTCTATGTCAGTGCCAATCAATCAGGTAGTGGTATAAAAGACTGAACTAGGAAACTCATCCCAAGGCTCACCTTCTCAGAACTTGCTTTTAAGCAGAAGCAGCTTGCTGACAGAGAAATCATATAAAGAAACAATTATGTCTAAGCAGACTGAAGTAAAGAATTATCTGCTTTAAGTCATGCAATAGACACCGAAGAGGGGGAGAATATCTATGTCATAGGGAATAGAGGGGGCATCTGAATTCCTGAAAATGGTGGTTTCTAATACAAGCAAGCACAAGTCCAGGATAAGATGCAGTCTCAGAAAAGATACTTGGGCTGATCTTAATAGGAAGGCTAAACTCTGAAAGATGGCATTGGCCAATAAAGTGCACATTTGTAAATAAAACAGATTTTGCATTGGTTTCTTTCTTTTATTTTAGCTCCTTGTACTCAAATAAAGCGCCATTATCACTGGTTGGATAACAGCTAAAGGAAGAAACTGCTCAATGAATAAATCCTAGAGTCAACACTTTAAAATAAAAATTTGACACTGTGCACATGTCTAGAATTCCCAAGCAACATCCCTTTACCAACACACCATACCATGGTGGAACATTTGTTACAGATTCTGAGATACTATCATCAGACTATTATCACTAACTATGGTCCTTAGCTTATATTTGGCATATTTTTCCATATCTCCCTAATATTAACACAATTGTTTTTGTAAGTTCACAGCTTCTGTAATAAAAACATATTTTTTAAAAAACTTATCTGGATGATATAAAGAACAATCATTTTACAGAATGTGTCAATTCAAAAATTGACACTCTCCTACTTACTATCCTTTAATGCTCATTCCCACTACTCAAATGATGATTGATAGCACACAGGACTCTTTTGCATATGCTGAACTCCTGCATAACCTTCAAAACCAGAACTGTACCCTGTATACATTATGTGGAGTCTGTGTAAAAAAAAATTACAATGTGCAACAAAAGATTATGGAACAAACAAAGAAACAGGAAGTTATGGTCCACCCAAAGGAACAGGATAAAAGTCCAGAAACAATAAACACAGAAGACCAGACTTCAGTCATACTGGACAAAGACATTTATAAAATTGATCAGCAATATGCTCAAGGAGATAAAGGAAATCACAGAGAAAAACTAAGGGTTATCAGGAAAATAATGAATGAACAATATGAGAAACTCTATAAATAGACAGAAAATTTAAAAAAGAACCGACAGAACCATATTAATTGAGGATCACAATACTGAAGTGAAAATTTCTCCTAAAGGGTTTCAAAAGCAGATTGGATCTGGCAGAAGAAATAATCAGTGAACACAAAGACAGGACAATTGAAATGATTCAGACTGAGTATCAAAAGGGAAGAAGAATGAATAAAAGTTAAGAGAACCTGAGAGATGAGTGACACAAGCAAACATACAAATATGCACATTATTGGAGTCCCAGAAGGAGAAAAAAAAAAGGAGACATGGGCAAAAGGAATATCAAAGAAATAGAAACTGAAAATTTCCCAAGCTTAATTAAAGATATGAATATGCACATTCTAGAACCTGATAAACCACACTTAGGATAAATTTGATGATTAACATGCTCACACAAGTAGCAGCTAAACTTCTGATTATAGTCACATTTTCAAATATCAAGGACATATTTGAAAGTACTTGGGAACTGCAAGAGCAAAAAAAAACACGTACAAGGGAATCACAATAACATTAAGTGTTGATTTCTCATCAGCAACTATGGAGGTAAGAAGGCAATGGGGAAAATATATTTACAATGCTGAAAGAAAAGTAAGACCAACCAATATTTAATATCCAGTGATAATGAATTTTAAAAAGTGAAGAATTGACTATGGCAGTCTCAGATTAATGAAAGCTGAAGGAATCTGTCTTCACTAGAACTGATATACAAGCCATGAGGGATTTCCTCAGGCTGAAAGGAAAGGACATAAGACACTGGACCAAAACAGCATAAAGGTAATTAGATGGATAATTATAAATGACAGTACTACTCTTTTGTATTTTTTGGTATATAACTCCACTTTTTACTTCTTAAAGATTCTAAAATACAAATGTATAAAAGGAGATTATAAATCTATGGTTTGGGAGAAACAGTATTTAAAGATATAATTTGTAAAAAGTAAAATAAAAAGATGGTGAGAGTGTTATGTATAGGGAGAGTGTATGTGTATTTTATACAAGTTAATTTGGTATCAAACCAAGCATGATTGTTTTAGATTTAGGACTAAAAACTTTAGCCCTGAGATAAACAAAATGAAATTACATGAAAAATAAATACAGAAAGAACTGTGAAAGGACTTAGGATCTCAAAATGTACAATAAAAAATAAAATAAATATGAAACTGCATAATGGAGGAATTGAGCAGATAGAATTTTATAAGAATTACAAAGAATATGTAGCAACATCAAATATGAAATTCTTGCATTCTTAGTGTTACTCTAAATGTAAATGGATTAAACACTCTGGTCAAAATGCAGAGATAGGCAACATGGACAAGAAAGCATGACACAAAATATGCTGCTGACAAGAAATTCACCATAAAGTCAAAGTTACAAATAGGCTGAAGGTTAAAGGAAGGAAAAAAAAAACTGCCATGCAAATACCAACCAAAAGAGAGTTTGAGTAGCTATCAGATTAAATAGACTTTAAGTCAAAAAATGGTTGCAGTGGACAAATAAATTCCATATATACAAATAAAGAGGTCAATTCCACAAGAATACATAACAATTATAAATATATATGCACATAATGGCAAAGCCTCAAAGTATAAGTAGCAAATATTGACATATTTTGAGGTAGAAATAGATGGCTCCATATTAATTGTGGGAGAATTCACTATATCACATTCACTAATGGAATGAAAATCTAGAGAGAAGATAATAAGAAAGTAGAAGATTTGAACAACAGTATAAACCATTTGGACTTAATAGACATATTTAAAACACTTTATCCAACAAGAGTAAAATACACATACTTCTCTAGTGTATACAGATCATTCACCAGGATAGACCATATATTAGATCATAAAACAAATGTCAATAAATTTAAAATGTGTTAAAATTACACAATATATTTTCTCCAATCACAATGGTATGAAGCTAGAAATCAATAACTGAGGAAGAATTGGAAACTTCACATTTGGAAATTTATGCTTTATTAAACAACCAATGTATCAATGAAGATATCACAAGGAAAATATGGAAATATCTTGAGGTGAATGTAAACAAAACAAAACATACCCAAAATTATGAGATGCACAAGAGGCAGTGATGAGAATTTTTAAACTGTAAGTGCTTACATCAAAAGAGACTAAAAGATCTCACATCAGAAACCTAACCTTACAACTGGAGGATCTAGAAAAAGAACATCAAACTATCTACAAAGACTCCAGAATAAATAGAGGATTTCATCAGACCAATAACAAGTAAAGAGATTGATTCTTTAATCAATAGCCTCACAATAAACAAACATTGTTAGTTGACATTACTGAAGAATATTCATAAACATTCCCAGAATATTTAACACCAGTACTGCTGAAACTTTTCCAAAATATTTAGAGAAGGGTGCACCCAATAGTTCATTCTATAAGACCAATACCACCTGAATACCACAGCCAGATAAGGATATCATAAGAATAGAAAATTACAGACCAATGGCCCTTATAAATATAGATGTAAATATCTTCAACAAAATATTAGTAAAATGAACACAATAGAACAATATAAAAATTTTACACCATGATCATGAGGCATGTATCTCAAGGATGTAAGGAAGCTTCAATATAAGAAAATCAATTAATGTAATAGACTACATTCATGGAACAAAGGATAACAATCATATGATCATCATAAGTGATGTCAGAAAGGCATTTGACAATTCCTGTACAATTTCATGATAGAAAGCATTACAAAACTAGGAACATGAGGAAACTTCCTCAACATGATATAGGTCATATGTGCAAAAACTACAGCTACCATGATAATCAATGATGAAAGACATTAACATTCCCTTGAAAATTAAGGATAAGACAAGGATACCCAGTTCACAAATTTTAATCAATCATATGCTTGAAGATCTGGCCAGAGCAATTCATCAAGAAAAAGAAATAAAAGTCATCCAAATTAGAAAGGTAGAAATAACTTTCCCTATTTGTAGATGATGTAATCCTTTCTATATAACATCCAGATAGAAACACAACAGCTACTAGAGCTACTACACACATTCAGCACAATTGTTGGGTACAAGAACAGCAGGCAAATAACAGTAGTGTTTCAATACACAAGTAATGAACTATCTGAAGAAAAAATAAAATTTAAAATTCCATTTTCATTAGCAACTAAAATATCGAATACCAAGTAATAAATTTAACAAAAGATGTAAAGCATATATTCAGAAAAGTATAAACATTGTTAGTTGAAATAAAAGACCTAAATAAGTAAAAGTACCTTTCATGTGCATAGATTGGAAGACTAAATATTTTTACATAAATTCTAATTAAAGTAATTTACAGATTAAATGCAATATCAATCAAAATTCCAATAGCCTTATTTAGTGAAATGTAAAAATCCAATAATCAAATTAATGTGGCCCTGAAGAGTCATCGTCTTGAAAAAGAAGAATGAAATTGGAGAACTCACATTTCCTGAATTTAAAGTTTATTATAAAGCTACAGTTTTCAAAGCAACATGGATTTGGCACAAAGACAGACACATAAATAAATGGAATTGAATTGATAGTTCAGAAATAAACCCTCACATCTATGGCCAAATGATTTTTGATAACAGCTCCAACTTCACTCAAGAGGGAAAGAATGAAACAAACGGTTTTTGGAAAACAGGATATCCACATGCAAAAGGATGAAGGACCCCTACTTTACACTATAAAAAATGCATACAAAATGAGTTAAATCACCTAAATATAAGCACAAAGATGATAAAATTCCTGGAAAAAAACACAAGGTAACATCTTCAGAGCCCTGTTTTAAACAATGCCTTCTTAGACTTTACACTAAAAGTATGAATAACAAAAGGGAAAGTAGATAAATGGAGTCTCATTAAAATAAAAAAATTTATATCCATCATGAAAATAAAATGACAAACTACAGAATGGGAGAAAGTATTTGGAAACTGTATATCCAATTAAGGTTTAATATCAAGAATATGTAAAGAAACCTATGACTCAACAAAAGGAAGAGTAACTATCCAGTTTTTAAAATGGACAAAAGTCTTTAATAGACATTTCTTCATAGAAGAGATACAACACACCAAATAGAACATGAAAGGATGCTCAATATCATTTTTTATTAGGGAAAAGCAAATCAAAACCTCAGTGAGATACCATTTTACATCCACTACAATAGTTACTATGAAAAACAATGGAAAATTACAAGTATTGAAGAGAATATGGAGAAATTGGTACACATTCATTGTTGGTAACAAAGTAAAAGGGTTCAGACATTGTAGAAAACAGTTGAGTGTTTCCTCAAAATGTTAATTTTAGAATTACTGTATGACTCAGCAATCCATTTCTAGGTAGGTACCCCAAATAATTGAAAGCATGGACTCAGATATTTACAACTGATGTTCATAGTAGCATTATTCATAATTGCCAAAATATGGAGCAACCCAACTATCAACTGATAAGTGGATGAACAAAATATTTTATGTACATAAAATAAAATATTAATCATCTATAAAAAGTAAAGAACTTCTGATAATTGCAACAACATGCCTGAACCTTAAAGACATCGTGTTTAGTGAATATTTTATCTCACTGACATGAAATAATTAGAAGAATCAAATTTATGAAATCAGAAACTAGAATATGGGTCCCAGGAGCCAGTGTTGATGTAGGGAATGGGAATTTATTGGATAGATTGTAGAGTGTTTCTCTATAGGTTGAAGGGAAAGTTTTGTTAATGAATGATGGTGACAGTATCACAACATTGGGAAAGTAACAACACTAAATTTTACATATGAATGTATGTTGAATGGCAAATTTTAGATTGTATATATATTATAGGAATAAATATTAATGAAAAACAGCATAGAACAGGGATCCCCAATGTCAACTATGGACAATGGTTGCAGTATAATTATAACATTATTCTTTCATCAGATATAACAATGGAAGTGTTAACAATAAGGGAGTTACATGGTGACACTAAGTTTTGCATGATTTTTCTGTAAAACTATATGTTCTTCAATAGAAAAAATGAGGACAAAAATTTAAAAGAGACTGCTGATACACCCAATAATGTAGATCAAACACAAAAATTTTAAATTCAGTTTAAAAAAGTTCCTTAAGAAAGAGAGTGACAGTTGTATAATGTAGTTAATAAAAAGCTTTAAAGCAGGAAAAATAATCTGTCCAAATAAATTAATAAGTAAATAGACTATTAATTTTCGATTCTTAAGTGGGCAAGGTGAGGATTTATTAGGAAGGGCAAGGGATATCTATAGGAGTGATGGTAATATACGATATTAGGTTAGAGATTGGGTGACATATGTGTTTATGTTTTTTAAAATCATTGGATAATATAGATTTAACATTCATTCATTTAACTTATTGTAAACCTGACTGAAACAAAAAGGGTTTACTTTCTTGATTATCATTAACTACATGCTTCCTGATGTGTTTAGCAGTGAACAGTACTGCTGTTTGAAACTTACATGATATGAAATAAACTTAAAACATAAAATAAATATGTTTATATAGGTGGATAAAAGGATAAATATATAAGACCAAACAATAAATAAATAGAGACATTCTCATAGGACCATATGAACAAAATCAATGGATATGAAATTGTTCATTGCATAATTCTTTCTTCTTTATTATATCATTAATTTTTTAAAATGAAATGAAAGTTACGCAAATCAAAATAAGTAACACTTTGGAAGAAAATGTTCATTCCAAATTTATGAAAATGTTTAATTATTTTCAAAAGGATGAACGAAAATCTCATGTGAGTTCACTTTCTAGTATTGAAAATAAGAATTCCTCATAACAAGACTCAAAGGATGAATCCCAATTTCTAATAAAAATGCAACTTTTCATACAATTTCCTTATTATCTTGCAAATAAAAGAGCAATAAATTAAGAATTTAAATAAAAAAATATCTTAATGTAAAAAAATCGTACACTATTTAAACTATATAGCAAAGTTTTATGTGTTGGAGAAATATGCATTGAGTAAATAAACAGAAAGAACTGGTGAAACAATGAGTATTTTATTAGAAATATATTTGTCAAGAACACATATATATTTTAATCATGATCATAATTTAATCTAATAGCTCCAATTTTATATACATGTGGAACTGACCTGTAATAATTATGCATTTCAGTTTTATGTTTTTATTTTTTATTATTTTTTGTTTGTTTTTTTTGTGGAAAAAATCACTGAATATATCTATATCCATAAATATGGCTTATATAATATAAATAAATCCTAGTTCTTAGTATATGAATGTGACACCATAAAGAAAAATATATTTGCATATATATTCAATTATTTTTCCCTTAAAATGTACATAATTGACTATATGAAATTTCAAATTTATATATGCCAGAACTTATTGGTTTAATTTACTCTTGTTTAATTTTAAATTATAATTTATTATACTATAATAACCCAAATAATCACAATATTTATGATTATTCATAATAATACATTAATTAATTGAAGGTCTGTAAATTGATATATAATTAGTTTTTTTTCTGGCACTTTACAAACTAATTTCTTCTGTTTTTAAAAACATCACATGTGCATGATAGAAACTTTAAACAGGGACTATATTTAGGAAACAAAAAGCAAAGGTAAATTTCTATAGTTCCCCTACACTGACTCCCATGCCTCATTTCCTATAGCTGTTGGAAATTGCTAATGATGTCATTATTCAGTTAAAATGTATAGCATAAGTAATGCAAAGTATATATAATTGTTTCTTTAAACCAAAGAAATCATTATTTTCTGCCAAATTATTTCTCCCAGAAAGATTTAGATAAGAATTGCTGAGATTAATTGGAAGATATTATTATTCTTTCCTTAAAAGCACTACTTATATTTCAATTCTTTCTTTTCATTAAACAGCACCAGCTCTGTGACATAATTTAAAAAAATAAACTCTAATCAGTGATGTTCTCTAAATAATGAAATTCTTGAAGCTATAGATTACATAAATGTTACATCACAAATTTTGATGTAACATTTACTTAATATAAAGTTTCTTTAAAAATAATAAAAAGAAAAACAAAAAAAATTAAAATATTAAAGATTATTTTCCTCCAGTGAAAAAAATATATAGGGGGATTCCCATATACCCCTACCCCCTCCCAGTTCTAGTCCCACACTTTTCCCCAATAACAACTTCATTCATTAATATGGTACATTTGTTACACTTGATGAGCACATATTGAAGCATTGCTACTAACCATGGTCAAGAGTTTACATTTTATTTTACCCTTTGCACAACACAATTTTATAAGTTTTGACAATAATGGCCTGTATCCATCATTGCAATGTCATTCAGAACAATTCCAATGCCCCCAAAATGCTTCATGTTACACGTATTCTTCCCTCTCCCTCCCCTCAGAACTTCTGGTGGCCACTGCCTTTATATCAAAGATACAAATTCTTTAATTGTTAGGATAATGAGAAGTCTACTCAAATCCAAAGTTGCATTCTGCCCCCCATGCTTGTTCATTCCTCAGTCTTGAGGATTTTGGGATGGTGATTCCCACTCTGTTTTTGATTGAGAGGTGGCTTAGATCCCATGGGGCAGATGGATGGAACTGTCTTGCTTGCAGTTGTAAGTACTCTCTGTTTTTTGGGAAGGGCATTGTCCATAATTATCTTCTGAGATTCAGGGCTCAACTGGCATATGAACACATGAAAGACTTAAGTTTCTGGGACCTATATTTAAGGAATATAGTGCTAATTATAGGTTCAAATAAAAGGGCCAGAAGAGCAATTTATAGGGAAAATATAAATGAGTCTAACTGTGTTACAATAGGAAACATATATTCCAAGGTAAGGCCCCCTGAGAGGCTGCTGAATTCCTGAGATTGTCTGTCCTGATTATAGTGTATAGATATCTCTAGAGCCCTAGGAGTCACATGCTTGAGGCACTGTTTACTTTGGCAATTAATGAGATCCTCCTGAGACATGCATAAGCATAACCTCTGGAATGGCCTCCCAACTCACTTTGAAATCTCTTAGCAACACAAACTCCATTGTATTTAATATTTCTCCATTTGATCAACTTTTCACATGCATTTCTAAAAAAGATTTCTTTTACCTTCCCATATAACACAACAGACTGAAAACTGATAAAGTAGAGGAATCAAAAATGCCCTTCTAGAATGTCTTTTCTCCACGTGCTTTGTGACATCATTGTTGACTATTAGATCCCATAGGCCTGATTATCTAGCAAGTATAAATCAAGATACATGTCTTAGAATAATGCTTTAGCTACAGCAGAAATTTACACAGAAAAATTTTGGACACACCTTGTGGGTATTACTATTTTCAAGACTCAAATATTTTTTATGCATTTATTTATATATATAGCCTCATATTATTATAAAATGCACACTTTACCTTACCAAATTAATAATTGTTTTTAACTAGTTCTTAAATGTGTATATTTTCACACCACATTAACATCATTAGAACATCTAACTGCTACTTTTAGCCTAGACAACCCAGAATTTAGCACAGAATTTTCTTGCTTTTTTCAGTTTCAGTTTCATTACTAATACAAGGTTTCAACAAGATGCAAGTAAAATGATCCAGCCACTCCCCTAGCAGTCAGCCTGGCTGCCTACCTGGCCCAGACAGGCTGGGGGGCTGCCCTAAGGAGGTAGGGTGGGGAAGACTGGGTTGGCTAGCAGGCAGGAGACAATGCTGAACTTCTGTGTTGCCCCCAGCTGCACACAGCAGAGCACATAGTCTGATCTGGCCTTCTTCAAGTTCCCATGGGACCCAGCCAAATGCCAGAATTGAGTGAAGAATTGTAGAACAGCAGACTTAGAAGATAAAACATCTGAACAGCTAAGTAAACATTATCAGTGATAGTCCAAACACTTTGAGACCTCTATAATCTGTAGAACTAGTCCTTATAGGACAGTTCTTCAAGATAATGATATACCAACAATATTTTGTCAGTCATTTGAATAATCCACATAGTAGACACAGAAAATGAATTTAAAAAAACTGAGTGAAGATGAAATCAGGACATTGAAACAGAGAAAACTTAATGGAGCTTCTGAACATGAACAAAACACACACTACCATACCCACTGGCTTGGGACATGATTCCCAGGGATAAGCCTCTCTGGCACTGAGGGATTATTGTCAAGTGTCAACTAGCAATGCATCTGGAAAAGGATCTTGACCAAAAGGGGAAATATTAAGTACAAATGAGATTTTATGGTTAAGAGATTTCAAAGTGAGTCGAGAGGTCTTTCCAGAGGTTCAACCACTTATGCATGTCTCAGCAGGATCTCATTTACTGCCATAGTAAAAAGTTCTTAAATTGGAATGGCTCCTGAGGGCACTAGAGACAGCTAGACATTATAAGCAGGGCAGAAAAGCTCAGGAATTAGGTACCCTGTCAGTGGGACTTACTTTGGAATTTATGCTCCCCAGTGTAACAGAATTAGACTTATTTATAGTTTTCCTACTGGTGGCCCTTCTGTGACTTTTACTTGAACCTATAATTAGCAATATATTTGTTAAATATATGCCCCAGAGACTTAAATCTTTGTTTTTTTCATGTGCCAGTTGAGCCCTGAATCTCAGCAGAGTTGCAACACCTACTCTCCAGTTCATTGGACTCACCCAGGGCAACTAACATGGAGGGGATGATTGACAATGACCATCCCAAGGAACAGAGAATGTCTGCAACTGCAAGCAAGACAGTTCCATTCATCTGCCCCATGGGATCCAAGTCCCCTCTCAATTAGAAACAGAGTGGGAATCACCATCCCCAAATACTCAAGATTGGGGAATGAACAATTGGCTAAAGTAGACTTATTATTCTATTATGGAAAGTATTTTTCTACAATAAAGAACTTTTATCATTGATATAAAGGCAGTGGCTACCAGAAGTTCTGAGGGGAGGGAGAGGGAAGAATTGGTGTAACATTTGCACATTTTTGGGACATTGGAATTGTCCTGTATGACATTTCAAAGATGAATACAGGCCATTATACATTTTGTCATAACCTATAAAATTGTCAGTGGTAGAGTGTAAACTATAATGTAAACTATAGCCAATGGTTAGTAGCAATGCTGCAATATGTGTTAGTCAATTGTAACAAATGTATCACACTAATGAAAGATGGTGTTAATGTTGGAAATTGGGAGATGGGGAGGGGATGGGGAATATTGGAATTCCCAAATTTTTTATGTAACATTTAAGTAATCTAAAGCTTCCTTAAAAAAATAAATAAATAAACTGCAGAAATACTCGGAATCCCAAAGCAGAAGAAGGGGGTGAAGTGAAGGATGAAGATGTTTAAACTTTAACCATTGACGAGAAGGAAAAAAAATAATCCCTAAAATCTTTATTTGAAATTTTTATTCTTATGGGAAAACAAAACATACTTCTTGATGGACATGAGGCTGTGAAACTTCCCGAAGTTCTCTTTACTCCTGATAACTTTAAAGCACTGCTGAAGTACTGAATAAATTCTGGTGAAGAGGTTCTGAGAAAGTGCTTTCAGACAACAGCAGTTAACATGTTGTTCTGTTTGAAAACACAGCAGAAAAAGATGTTAGAAATATTTGAAAGCTGCTTTCCAGAAGAAACCCTAAGGGAAGTGAAAGACTCACAGTTCTTTTCCATCATCACTGATGAGGTGGCAGACATAGCAGAGGAAGAACGCCTGGCCTGCCCTTGTTGGTGAGGTGTGTCAATGAATCTCATAATCTGAGAGGAATCTGTGGGCTTCGTGTCTTATGAAGCTTATGCAGAAATTCTGGCTGTGAAATTTCATACTACAGTAACTGAGAGGTGGAGACTAAACATGTAGTACTGTTGTGGACAGGCTTACATTGTGTCCAGTGGATTTTCTTCCAAAATGAAAGTTGTTGCTTCTAAAATTCTAGAGGAATATCCCCAAGCTATCTACACACTCTGCTCTTCCTGTGCCTTAAAGATGTGGTTAGCAAATCAGTGCCTGTGATGGGAGTATGGGTTGCATTTGGAACAATTGAGAACGTTTCTTCTTTTTTCCATTGATCGCCACAACTACTCTTAGAAATTGACAATGTAATTTTTGTCCTTTTAAGAGCAATAAAGAAAGGGGAAATGAACTGAAGGAAATTTGCCATTTTCAGAGGACAGGCAGGCGTGATGCTTTTGAAATTTTAGTGGATCTCCTGCAAGCACCTATTTTATGTTTAGATGGTATAAATATTGACACAAATGATAGATGGAATGACTGTATGGATGGCCAAGCATTTGTATTCTGTAATGCAGTAACAGATTTTAATTTCATTGCTAACATTGTTGTTCTTAAGAATGTCCTATCTTTTACAAGGGCCTTTCAGGAACTATCTCCAGTTGCATACCTCTGATACCTTCTTTGCAGCCAGCAGCTTGACCACAGTGCTGCATTCACTCAACAAAGGAATGGAAAATATTGAAGTTTATCATGAGTTCTGCTTTGAGAAAGCCACAAATTTGGCAACCAAACTTGATATTCAAATGAAACTCTTTGACAAATTCTGCAGGGCTCAGCAAGGTAACTTGGAATCTCAACTAACCTCTGAGAGTTACTATAAAGAAACCGTGTTTCAACAGTGGAACACATTATTCAGGAACTTAAAGATATATATTTAGAACAACACCTCAAAGCTCTTAAATGCTCTGGTGCCCTCTGTCATGGGACAGATCAAATTCAATACATTGGAGGTACACCATACTGGCATGTAGAGAAGTGACTTACCCAAACCTGACACATTCTCAGCTGAGCTTCATTGTTGGAAAATCAAATGGAAACACAGAGGGAAAGACATAGGGCTTCCATCCACCATTTTTGAATCCCTCCATCTGCATGACATCAAGTTTTTCCCGTTTATGCATTGTGGAAGGTCTTATGTTTTGCTCCCATGATGAAGGTTGAGAATGACTGCTATGAATATGGAAGAAAACATCTCAAAACATATCTGAGAGAAAGGGCAAAATCCTATCAGAGGGAGCTGTTTTGGAGATATATGGAATGGGAAAGTGTTATGCCTCATTGAAGAGGGAACTAGACAGATAAAGAAGCCAAAAGAAAACTGTGAGTTACTCACCCCTGTGGCTGGAAATGGCACATATACCCTGCCCTTAAGACAAATAACTTTGCAAAGCCCCTGACTAACTGCAACCAACAGAGTGGGACAGAGCATTCCCCAGGAAAATGAGGGTGGAGAGTGGTTTCTTTTCAGAGAGTTTGGCCAAGCTGAGCCCCCTTTAAACCTCAAAGGATCCCTGACCAGAAATTAGGCAGCAACGGGGATGAGGGATCTGACCAGGCAGGCTATTACATCCCGCCAAACTAGGAGAGAGAGGAACTAAGGTAGAGAGGGGACTGAGACAGATGCCTAAACAGTCCAGCTTGGCAAACTGTTAGAAGCCTAACCTGCCTGAGGGAAAGGGGCAGATAGAGCCAGATAAGCTTTCTGAAGCCTGCTTAAGCTGTGGATCTGGTGTAGCTCAGGGAAGGAATTCCTGCTTTGCATATACAAGGTCCCTGGTTTGACTCCTGGGTCTCTTTAGAGAAGTGATCCAGAGAGTAATCCATCAGGTTATCAGGCACCCAGCTGGTACCTTATAACAGGAAACATAGACAGATTATTTTCTTGTTTTAGGTTTTCTTGGATCTGTTGTTTTTATTTACTTATTTATTTTTATCAGTTCCTTTTCCCCCCCTTTATTTTATGTGATAAAATCCAGTACATCATTTGCAGAGGGCAAACTGAAGGGTGATTGATTGATGAGCACCAGCAGGCTGAGAAGTTTGTTAGGGGCTTAAGAGGGAAAGCTGCTTTTTCCTGTTTTTGTTTATTGCTGTTGCTGTTTTTGTAGTTTTTGATGTTTTGTTACTTTGGTTCCCTCCCCCCCTTTTTTTGTTTCCTTTCTTTTCCTTTTACTTATTTTTTCTCCCTACTTTATTTCTTTTCTTTCCTTAATTTTTCTATCTTCTCTTTTCTGTTGTTTTTTCTTTCATTCCACCTCTTTTTGTTTTGCTTTCATTTGTTGTAGTTCTCTCTTTTTTCTTTTTACTCTTTTCCTCTATTCTTTTCATTCCAGCCTTTTAATCATTCTAATTATTCCCCTGATTTTGTTCTTTGTTTCATTTTTTCTATTCCACCTTTTTGATTCTTATTCTTTTGTACATTTTTAATTTTTTTACTCGTATTACTTATT
>JAQZBX010013588.1:0-39630 GCA_029593785.1 Cabassous unicinctus
TTAAAGAAGGTCTCCTTTAAGCTCTGAACATTTCTTGTACAATTTCTTTGATTAAATTATTTGTTCACTTCCTCCCTCAGCATATTCTCTACTCTCTTTATAGCACATATATTTTTTGCACCCTTCAGCCAATCTCCTAAATAGCTTCCTTTTTAAAAATTTCTTCTCATTTTATTTATCATCTCTTTTAATTCTTTTTGTGGATTTTTCTTAAAATCTGTAATTCAAAAATCCTATTAAATTATTTATTTTCACAGTTATATTTTAAATTCCAAAAGCTCTTTTGTGATTTCTGAATTTTCCTTGTAATTTTGTGGCTGTGAACCCATTTGTAAGTAGAATGTTTGAAGAAGTTATTAGTTAAGATGTGCCCAAAGTGAATAAGGGAGAACCTTGATTCAATATGGGTGAAGTCCTTAGGAACAACAGAAAATGGAGACAAGGAGAGAAGCCACCTGGAGCAACCAGAAACTGGAAGTTAATGGAACCCATAAGTGAAAGGAGAAAATGCCGATATGTGCATGCCACATGATGGAAAAGCCAAGGAACCCTAAAGATTGCCAGCCAGCCAGAAGATATGAACTCTGGCAGGAAATGGTTCTTCTATCCTCTGAAACCATGAGCCAGTATATTCATTAAGGCCACCCACTGTATGGTATTTGTTTTAGCAGCCAGGAACCTGATGCAGTACCTTTTTATGGATACAAAATTCCTTATGTTCCTCAGAGGATGCTAATTGGAATTTTTTAAAAACATGCTTCAGTGCCTGAAGGAGTCCTAAGACTGAATTCTGGCCCTGCAGTGTACTGAGAAAGAAATAGTATCAGAAACAAGAATGGGTCAGGGCCTTGCTCTTCTGGAAATGATTTTCAGTCTTCCTGTTGGTCTTTTGACTGTCCCCTTTCTTTGAGCGTTGTGAATTCATGTTTGTCTATATTTATCATGAGACTGACTGGGTGTCCATGTCTGTGAGTGGGATGGTCAGTGAGGACTTCAGGCTGGGATGAGGGGAGCTCATCTTCATTCTGGGGACCAGCAAACATGAGGAGTGGTTTTCTCTGGTAATCTGCTAACTTACTTGTTCTTCCAAGATCATTCCCTCCTTGTTTGTAGAATTCCCCCTTTGAGGTTTCCTTCTGACTCCCCAAACACTGGAATGTGTACAAAACCTTGTCCAGTGTTTGTTTACTGGCTGCCAAAGGAAATACCAAGCAATGGGTTGGCTTAAACAATAGGAATTCATAAACTCATGTTTCTTTCTGAGGAGAAGTTCAAAATGAAGTAGTCATCAAGGTGATGTTTTCTCCCAAAGATTGGCACATTCTGGAACTGGCTGCTGGGGACCCTGGGTCTTTGGCATTTCTGTCATGCAATGTACATGGCAACCTCTCCCGGCTTCTCCTTTCTATTCCAGCTTCCATTGACTTTCAGCTTCTGGCTGCTATCTCTGGTTTTCTCTTTCTCTGTGATCTTCCCTATAAGGCCTTCAGCAATAGGATTAAGACACTTCCTGTTTCACTTGGGCCACACCTTAAGTGATGTAACCTCATCAGTAGACCCACATCATGGATTAAGATTAAGAACATGTTTTTCTGGGCTACATAGCTCCAAATCACCACAGTCAGTTACATGCACTTGCCTTACCTCACCCCCAGCCTACTCCCCAGCTCTATCTCAGATGCCCCTCAGCCCTCTGGCCAGGTGAGGCCTTTCCACAAGGCTCCATTTGTTTCCCTCCTACCACCTGTGTCCACTGGGGAATGATCGAAGAGGGGCTTGGCTAATTCCTTTGGGGTTAATGACCTGGGCAAAGATGAACTAGCTAGAGGAGGGGACTGGGGATGGGATCTGGGAGCAGATGTAGGAGTTGCATGCTACAGGGAAGTCACTCTGGAGCCCAGGGTTCCAGAGGTGGCTGGGGTGTGTCCAGAGTCAGGAGATTGGCTGTTCAGGATGACAAATTATATACCTTTATCCCAAATTAGAGAAGGAGGTCACTGGAGATCCCTGAAAAAGCCTCCTGAGGGCTTTTAGCCCTCTGCCATGTTTGAATAGTTTTATTAATTGCTCCATATACAGGGAAAATATTTGAGAAATATTCAAGAGATCAGAAGTCCACAGAGGTCTGTTCCCAGTCAGGCAACAATAGAGTCCAGCTCTGGGGACAAGTTCTGTGCAGTTTGGGCCTTTCTAGTGCTTGGAGGATGTTCCAATGCTCACACCTTCCTACCTGCCTGTGCCACAGGGTACATCTCTCCACTCAGCTACCTTGGGAAGTGGGACATCAACACATTCTGCCATTTCTGTTTTGATGGAGTCTTCTCCCTGGAGTCCTGAGAGGCAAAACTGGTTGGGAATGACCCAAGCTGGGGGGATATGGTGCATTTTCAGATCAGTTTAAAATTCATTGTGTTTGCAAAGCAACACTCTATTCATTTACAGTTTAATGTTTTGAACTCCAGCTTTCATCCACCTAACTTTATGTCCTGGACATCTCTGCATGTCAAAGTTTAGAGATTAAGGTTGACCTCCTAATCCCTGGCTGGCATTTCCCAATGTGGGTTTGTCAGTGCCCTACTGATGGACATTTAGATGGGTCCACTTTTATGAGCAACATTTGAAGGATATCTCTGCCCTTTGCCCTTCACCTGATAATTTCCTTGGGATGAAATCCTGGAATTAGCTGGGAGAGCAGAGGGGGGGGTGGGCCTTAGTGTCCACTGGGTGGTACTGGGCAGAACAAGAGATTAGAGTAGGGCATGTGGGGGTTTGGGGGCCAGGAGTACAGCATTAGAACAGCATCTGCAAAGGCAGTGAGAAGAACAGGCATGTGGGATGTTCTACTAGTTTTGGGGTCAGACTGTAGATCTCTCAGTGTGGATGGTGCCATCTCTGCCCTCTTATCTTAGTCTCCTGCCTGTCCCATGGGTGACTCAGCAATAGTCAACTACAGGAAGAACCCTCAACCCCCACTTCACAATTCTCTTAGTTTTCAGTGTTTCCTGAGCAGTTTGCCTGATACAGTTGGGGGCAAGTCAAGCTCTTTCCCTTAGGGGACTCGGGTTAGCAGAGACACAGAAATAAGCAGGCAAACATTAGACAAGCGCAACAAATGCTACAGTGGTATGAAGTAAGAAACCAGAGAGACAGCTGATCATGAGTGCCGAGGGTATGTGGAAGATGAGATGAGCAGCCCTTCCTGGGTAGGGGCAGCGTGACCTGAGACCTGTGCCTGTCAGCACATCTAAGGAGTGCTCTCAGCCACATTCCTCCATCCACTCCCACCTGCAGACCTGGGACCTTCACTTAGGCTCAAGCTCAGTCACATCCCACCTCCATTCACCAAAACTCTGTCTGTCCAAATTTTGGACATATTTATCAGAAAAGATATATGCCTCAGCTCCTTCAGTGACACATTCTGTTCTCCCTGAAAACACAATTCTTGCACTGTTAACTTTGAAACAATCATAAACACACAGAAACTTACAAATTGGGAACAAATAACCTTTTCTTTTCCTTGCACCATTTGGGAGTAATTATTGACCTGATCCCCAATTATTCCCCTAATATTTATATGTGCATTTCCCTCAAATAAGCAATTCTACATAACCATGTTACAGTCCTCATTAAGAGGAAACCAATGCTGAGAATGCCATCTAATCATCAGACCCCATTAAAGTTTAATCAATTGTCCCAGTAATGTCTCCTAATAGTGAAAGTAGCCAGTACACTATCACGCATTGCAGTTTGTTGATATGATTCAATGCCCTTCTATCTGAAAATGTTCCCATCTGCCCTGATTTTCATGAGCTTGCCACTTGTCTATTGCAGGTCAGTTTTCCTATACAGTGTCTGTTTCTGTTGGGTAAAGGCTGCCAATGCAAATTCCAGAAATGGTTTGGCTTTTATATGGGAATTTATTATGGTAAAACCTTATGATTCAAGGTACCATCAGAGAGGCTGTCCCCCCAAAGCTTGGCTGCTTATGATTCCAGACTCCTGCCATGTGGCAAGGCCAAATGGAGGCCAGGCTCTGCTTTGTCCAGGCTCACTTTCTCCCTGAGCTCAGCTGTGGGCACTCAGGCATATGGTGCTCTCCTCTCTCTCCCTGACTAGTGGCTCCAGCTTCAGCTGCTCTGCTGAGTTCAGCCTCCATCCTCTATCTCAGCCTCTTGGGGTTTCTCTGTGACCGCAGTTGGTCCTGGAGTCTTCTCACATGTCAGGGTAAAATGGCAGCCCTCTTTCTCTGTGTGCCTCTGATTTCAGTCCTCCATTCACACAAGACTCCAGAACAAGGGCCAAGGGAGGAATAGCACAGAGAAGATGCTGGGTCCTCCAGACACCTTGGTTGATGGTTCCTGATTTCAGTGATTCCATTACTGATAGTGCTCATCAAATCACCTGATTAGCATGGGACATCAATCTTCTCCACAATAAAGTTACTCTTTTCCTCTTTGCATAAGTATTTCTTGGGCAGGAGTGCTTTGTAGCTATGAAAACATCTTATTTTTTAAAATAAAAAATTATGTATGTTTGTATGTATGTATGTACATGTTTGATACAACATGGACAAGTATATTCCAATTCAATAGTTTATAATTGGTTCATATCATTACTTCTTATAATCCTCCAATTTCCTTGATGTGTCCATTAGGGGTCCCATAAGCTGAAGTCTTTGTCATTTTGATGGACCCACTTGATTCTCTGAGCCCTTCCTTACTTTCTAGCATTATGATGCTCTTAACACTGACATCAGCCATTTCTCTAAGGAGCACTGATTCCTGTCAGTTGAGAATTGTGTGCAGACACCAAGGTCTAGCTGTTACATGTACTCCTTGCTGCTTGGTGGTGGTGGCTCCAAGGTTCTCTTACTAGGAGGCCCCTGGGGTGTGGGCAGCCTGAAGGAGTAGCTTGAGGAGACTTGGTCTGGCTGGCATGTCTGAGCCTGTGGCCTGTGGGAGGATGTGATTGGTATGGTCATCCCAGGAGTGCAAATGGTGACCCAAGAGTGGAGTGCCCTGAGCTTTCTTTGTCAATTTTATTTTGAAATCCTTTCAATTTTAGGAGATATGTGTATAAATAATAGAAAACCATACAGAGAATTCCAACACATATCATATGCAGATACACAGATTCACCAACTTTGAACATTTTTGCCACATTTGTTGCATGATCCTATCTATCTATCTATCTATCTATCTATCTATCTATCTTCATCATCATCATCATCTATCTATCATCTATCTATATCTATCTATCTACCTACCTACCATCTATCTATCTTTCATCTATTTTTCTGTCATTTTCTAATCATTTTAGAGTAGATGGTATACATGCCCAGAGGGTTTTGGCCAATTGAGGGCCTGAAGAAGAACCTGCAGCCTGAGGAGCTGCCTGTGTGTGAGTGTGTGTGTGTGCTAGTGTGTGTGCATGTGTATACATGGGAAGGTAGGGAGTGTGTTGGGCCTGGGCCTCACATTGATGTGAGATGTCCCCTTAGAGACTCAAAATTCCACTTGCAAGCCCCACCATGAGGCTACCAACACCTGCCCAATCTCAGGCAAACACCAAAACATACAGTTTAACAAAACAAAACAAAACTGACACACACATGGCAACACAGAGAAAACACAACCCTGGCCCAAATTCCATTTGCTTCATTTTCCTTCTGTAAAGATCGCTGTTAGCTGTTCAAAGTAAAGCTTCTCTATGTCATTAATATAGTAATTATAATTATATGGAGTAACAATGCATTGTTTTGTAATATAACATTTTTTATTAGAATGGTTCAGGATTACAGAAAAATTATGCAGAAAATACAGGGTTCCAAAATACCCCCCTCTTATTACCTTCCACCTTGCATTAGTGTGGTACTTTGTTATAATTGATGAAAGAATACTGTTAAAATTGTTCTATTATCTACAATTCATAGTTTACTTCTGTGTTCACTGTTTGTGTCACATAGGCCTATGGTTTTAAAAAAATTCATTGTATTAACTTCTATAGAACCTAAAATTTCCCCTTTTAACCCCACTGAAATACATAGTTAAATGCCATTGTGTTCATAATGTTGTACTGCCATCACCACTATCTTTTCCCAAAAGTTTTCAATCACCCTGAACAGAAATTCTATACCAATTAAGCATTAACTCCCCATTCCCTACCTCTGCCCATCTGCTGCTAATCTGTATCCTAGTTTCTGATTATATGATTTTGCTTATTCTAATTATTTGGTATCAGTAAGGTCATACAATATTGGTCCTTTTGTGACTGGTTTATTTTACTCAATATGATATCTTCATGGTTCATCCATGTTGTCACATGTATCAGAATTTTATTTCTTTTTATGGCTGAAAAATATATAATTTTTCATCATGTGAGTATATATACACACATGTATATAAATATATATAACCATACCTATATATACACATTTGGTTTATCCATTAACCTGTTGCTGGACACTTGGTTTGCCTCCATCTGTTGGCATTTTTGAATTATGCCAATGTGAGCAAAATTATGAAAATACCTGATCATGTTCCTGCTTTCAGTTCTTTTGGTGTATACCTAGTAGTGGGTTTGCCAAGTCATATGGTAATTCTATGTTAACTTTCTGAGGAAACACCAAACTGTCTTCCAGCTTGGTCATTTGTATGTCTTCTTTGAAGAAATATCTGTTAAGGCTTTTGTCCATTTTTAATTGGTTGTTTGTCTTTATGCTGAGTTGTTTGATTTTAAAAAATATATTCTGCATATTAAACCCTATTAGATATGTGGTTTCCAGTTATTTTCTCCCATTCTGTAGGCTACCTTTTTACTTCCATGATGATGAAGTCTTCTGATGAACAAAGTTTTAAATTTTGATGAACTCTCATTTATCTATTTTTCATTGTTGCTCATCTTTTTGATGTAATGTCTAAGAAACCATTGCCTATCAGAAAGTCCAGAAGATGCTTCTCTGGTTTCTCCTAGGAATTTTATAGTTTTGGTTATTATGTTTAGGTCTTTGCTCTATTTTGAGTTGATTTTTGTATATGGTTAACTAATTTGCATATAGATATCCAGTTGCCCCAGCAACATTTTTTGAAATGACTATTCATTCCCCATCAAGTAGACTTGGCACCTTGTCAAAAATCAGTAGGCCATAGAAGTGAGAGTTTATTTCTGACCTCTATTTGATTCCGTTGAGCTATATGTCTTTCCTTGTACAACTACCATGCTGTTTTGATTACTGTGTCTTTTTTTGTTTTAAGATTTATTTTATTTATTTCCCCACTTGTTTTTGCACTGACTATCTGCTTTCTGTGTATTGTTCTTTGTCTGCTTTCTTCTCTTTAGACAGCATCAGGAACCAATCATTGGACATTCTAGAGTGGGAGAGGGCTGCTCAATCTCTTGCGCCACCTCAGCTCCCTGGTCTGCTGTGTCTCTTATTGTCTCTTCTTTGTGTCTCTTTCTTTTGCATCATCTTGCTGTACCAGCTCTCTGCATATGCCAGCACTCTTGCATGGGCCAGCTCTCCTGTGCGAACCAAATTTCCTGTGTGGACCAGCACACCTTGTGGCCAGCACTCTGCATGGGCCAGCACTCCACATGGGCCAGCTCTCTGCTCAGGCCACCTTGCCATGCAGGACAACTTGCCTTTCACCAGGAGGCCCTGAGATTCAAACCTTGGCCTTCCTATATGGTAGATGGGAGCCCAATCACTTGAGCCACATCTGTTTCCCTACTGTATGTTTTATTGTTTTAAAATAGTGAAAGTTAAGTCTTCCAATGTCCTTCATTCTTCTTTTTCAAGATAGCTCTGACTCTGGGTCCCCATACCCTTACATGTAAATTTAATCATTGGCTTTTCTATTTCTGAAAAAAGACATTTTGATTGGGATTGTGTTGAAGCTATACATTGCTTTTGGTAGAATAGATATCTTAGTCTTCCAATTCATGAATATGAAATGTCCTTTCATTTATTTAGTTTTTGTATGATTTCTTTTAGTAATATTTTGTAGTTTTCTTTGTACACATTTTTTATATCCTTGCTTAAATTTTTTTCTAGATATTTTATTTTTTAATTCAGGAATTCTTAACCAGGGGTCCATGGAGCCCCAGCAGGTCCATGGAAAGATTTCAGAGTGTCCATGAGCTTGAATTAATATGGAATAATCCTAAAATTTAATTTAAAGGTATGCCAATGTTGAGTGTCATAAAACTACCTACCTCTACATTCTGAGACAGGGTCTGTGGTTTTCACCTGACTGCCAAAGGGGTCCATGGAACAAAAAATGTTAAGAACCCCTGTATTTTTGGGGGGTCAGTGAAGGGATAAAACAGGGGTGTAGGGATACTATTGGGTTAGGTGGTGCAAGCTTGACAGGGGGTTAGTGTGGGGAGGATGTGTTGTATGATCCATTGAACTGGGGAGAGGGTTGGGGTAGAGAGCAGGTGAACACTGGGGATTAGTGGGTAGATGGGTGAACCTACAATGATGAGAAAACACTTTTGGTAATATGACAAGGAAGGGTTACTGGTTTAGGTTGTTGGATGGGAGGCATTTGGGAAAGGGCACACCTGGGGCAGTGTTCAAGAGTATGTTTGAGAGATGATTTTGTCATAGTGTGCTGTATCAGTGGGGGAGACCCACATAATGAGTGGGAAGGAGTTGGACTCCCATGCTGGGGAGACCCAATATGTTCTCAAACAGGGGGAAGAGTGTCTATCAAGAGCATGGGCAGTTCCCAACAGGGGAGGACAAACTACTCTGTCAAGCCCTCAGTATTGTAGGAAATATGTATGAACTTTGTCCTTCAAGGAGTATAGACTTGTGGTCACCCTGGACCCCAAGGGGAAGGGAAGGAAGGAATAGAATAGAAAGAAGAGGAAGTATTTAGGGGGAATGGAAGTGTTCTGCATGATCTTGCAATGATGGATTCAGGCCATGTTAAATTTCATCAAAAATTTATAAAAGTATATGGTCTAAAATGTAAACCATAATGTAAACCATTAACCATGATTAGTAGCTATGTTTTAATATTTGTACATCAGTTGTAACAAATGTACAATCCACATATAAAATGGTAATTAATAGGGAAGGGGAGAAGGAGGAGGATGTTGGGTATATAGGAGTCCCGTATATTCTGTATGTAACTTTATTGTGACCTAAAACCTCTTAGAAGACAAAAAAGTAAGACACTGGGGAAGAAATGGAAGAAAATGACACTGTACATACAGGACAACAGATATTACAGTGATGAAAAGCAAAATGACAAAAAAAATTTTTAAATATTTTTCATTTTTTGATACCCCATTTTTTACTTTATTTTAGTTTTAGATTTTCTATATTATTATGTATTTTCATTCTTTTATTTAAACCTACCATTATTTTTTCACTTTCCTATTAATTGAATTGGGCAACATTCTTGGCTTCATTTTTGAAGAAGTTTTGGATCACAAAAGGGTTAAAACTAAGGCAGGGGAGGATCAGTGGTGTGGGGTGTCAGTGATGGAGGATACATGGGAGGAAGTTCATCTGGGGCATACATATAAAGCATATAAATATGTTCAAATATTCATGGGGCATTGCCACAGTGGGTACAGATTCACACAACAGGCAAAGAATTGTTGAAACAGCATCCTGGGGAGCTCTGTCACATTCACTAATGGAACAGCAGCAATCCCCCAAGTACAGGAGCAATGATTAGTGTAGAAGAATGGTCCATTGATAGGCCCTTGATATTGATAACTATGCTTATAAGCCTTTTGCTTTAGAATTTACAACTTGGCCTAGTGTTGTAGGGTGCCTAAGAGTTACCTCCTGAGAGCCTCCTTGTTGCTCAAATGTGGCCACTCTCTAAGCCAAACTCAGCATGTGGATGCATTACCTTCCCCCCAGTGAGGGACATGACTCCCAGGGATGAGCCTCCCTGGCAATGTGGGATTACTAGCAAGCGCTGGCTGGTGATACAACTGGAAAAGACCTTGAATAAAAGGGGGAAAAGGTAAAGACAAATTTTATATGATTAAGAAATTTCAAAGTGGATCAGGAGGTCATTAGAAAGGTAACACTTATGCACACCTCAGCCGGATCTCATAGTGTCATATTGGACACTACCCCAAATAGTGGGGCTCCTGAGGGATCCAGAGACACCCAGGTTCTGTGGTTGTGGCAGATAGCTCTGGTATTTGGTGCCTTGCCAGTGAGCCCTAATTTGGACATTGTGCCCCTGAGTATGACAGATTTGGGCTCAGATGTGACTTCTCTGCACATGCCTCTTCTGTCCCTTTTGCTTGAACCTATAGTTGGTGCTGGAGTTTGTAGGTGTACATTCAGGAGACTTGAATCTCTGGGCTGTCTATGTGCCAGCTGGGCCCTGAGCCTCAGAGGAGTTGCAGCACCTACTCTCCAGTTCATTGGACTCACCCTGGACAGCTGATGAGGAAGTAAGGATGGACAACCACCATACCAAGGAACCAAGAGAGTCTATAACTGCAAGCAAGAGAGTCCCATCCATCAGCCATATGAGATCAAAGTCCCCTCTCAATTAGAGGTGGAGTGGGCCTCACCATCCCAGAATCCTCAGGATTGGTGAATAAAATATGGACTTGTGACTCTAGCAATGGAAGAAATTATATCATTGATGTGGAGACAGTGGCCAATGGAGGTGCTGAAGTCAGGGAAAGGGGAAAAGAGGTGTTATATAGGGGCATTTTCAGGACTTGGAATTGACCTGTTTGACATTGCAGTGGCATATCCAGGCCATAATATATCCTACCATAGGCTACAGAATTGAGTGGGAGAGAGTGTAAACTACAATGTAAACTACAGTCTATGCTTAGTGACAATGCTCCAAAATGTGTTCATCATTTGCAATGAATGTACTACAGTAATGAAAGAAGTAGTTAATGTGGGGGAAAGTGAAAGGTCTGGGTATTGGGGCATATAGGAATGCCTTATATTTTATGTAACAATTTATATAATCAAGTATCTAAAAATTAAAAAAATATTAAAAAGATATATATTTTTTATTTTTAAGGATACTTATATTACACAAATGTTACACAAAAAAATAGGGGATTCCCATATGCCCCACTCCCCACACCTCCGACACCCTCCTACATAAACAACTTCCTTCATTAGTGTGGCACATTCATTGGAACTGATAAATACATCCTGGGGTATTACCATTGAGCATGAACCATAGTTCAGATAGTAGTTTACACTCTTTCCCATACAATTCTACATGTTATGGGAGGAGATCTAATAGCCTATATCTGTCATTGCAAAGTCATTTGGGATGATTACCAAGCCCCAGAAAAACCCCTGCATTACACCTGTCTGTCCCTTCTGCCTGCCCTCAGAGCCTCCAGTGGCCACTGCCTCCATAACAATGCTGTAATTTTTTCCATTGCTAGAATCACAAGTCTATTGCATAATACCAATAAATCCACTCTAGTCCATTGTTCATTCCCCAATCCTGAGAATTTGGGGATGATGATGTCCACTCCATCTCTAATTGGGAGGGGGCTTTGATCCCATATAGCTGATGGATTGTACTTTCTTGCTTGTATTTGTAGACTCTCTTGGTTCCTTGGTATGGTGGTAGTCAATCCTCACCTCCTTGGTAGTTGTCCTGGGTGAGTCCAATGAACTGGAAAGTAGGTGTTGTAACTCCACTGTGGCTCAGGTCCCAGCTGGCACATGGACAGCCCAAAGATTCATGTCTCTTGGATGTACGCCTACCAACTCCAGCACCAAGTATAGGTTCATATAGAAGGGACAGATGAGCCATGTGTAAGGAAGCCATAACTGAGTCCAAATCTGTCATTCTAAGGAGCACAAACTCCAAAGTAGGACCCTCTGGTAAAGCACCAAACTCCAGAGCTATCTGCCCTGAGCATAGGACCTAGGTGTCTCCAGATCCCTCAGGAGCCACACTTTTTGAAGTAGTATCCACTTTGGCAGTTTATGAGATTCCACTGAGATGTGAATAAGCATTAACTCTGGGAACTCCTGACACACTTTGAAGTCTCTTAGCCATATAAACTTATTTGTCTTTACCTTTTCCACCTTTTACTCAAGGTCTTTTTCCAGTTGCATTGCTAGTTGGTGCTTGGTAGTAATCCCACAGTGCCAGGGAGGTTCATCCCCGGAAGTCATATCCCACACTGGGGGGAAAGTAATGCTTTTATATGGTGAACTTGGCCTAGAAAGAGGTCACATTTGAGCAACAAGGAGGCTCTCAGGAGACAACTCTTAGGCACACCACAATAGGCTAAGTTTCAATTTCAAGAGTGAAGGCTCACAAACATAATTTTCAATACCAGGGTCCCATCAATGGAACATCCTCCTTCACCAGTCATTTCCCCTGTACTTAGGGGACTGTTGTTGCTCCATTAAAGAATGTGACAGAGCTCTCCAGGATTGAAATTCAATATTCTCTCAGTTGTGTGAATCTCCTCCCACTGTGACAATACCCCATGAACATTTGAACACATTTATGTACCTTATATGTATGTCCAGATGAATTTCTTCCCATGTATCCCCCATACCTGATACCCCACACCAATGATCCTCCCCTGCCCCAGTTGTAAGTAACCCTTCTGTGTTCTAAAGCTTCTTCAAAAATGAAGCCAATAAAATAGCCAAATGCATTTAATAGGAAAATGAAATAAATAATGGTAGGTTTAATTATAAGAACTAAAATACATAAACAATTAAAGAAAAATAAAATATGCTTTAAAAATTCGGATATTAAAAAATAATGAAAAATATTTAAATTTTTTTGATATTTTGCCTTTCATCATTGTAATAACTGTTGTCCAGTACATAGAGTGACATTTTCTTCCATTTATTCCTCAGAATCTTTTTTCATTGGGTTTTCAAAGAAGTTTCAGGTCACAGTAAATTCACATACAGAATACATATACCAACGTCCTCCTCCTTTTTCCCCTTCCTGTATTAATAATTTTTTATACCTGGATGGTACATTTGTTACAACTGATATGCAAATAGTGAAACATAGCTACTAACCATAGTCAATGATTCATATTATGGTTTATATTATAGATCATACACTTTTATAAATTTTGATATTTAACTTGGCCTGTGTCCATCATTGCAAGATCATGTAGAACACTTCCATTGCCCACTAAATACTCTCTGTTCCATCTATTCTATTCCCCCCTTGTCCTACTCTTGGGGCCCCTGTTGACCATGCAGCTTCACTCCTTGGATGACAAGATTCATAGTTACATGCAAGAACACTGAGATCTTGACACACTGGTTTATCCTCCCCTATTAGGAACTGCCCATGCTCTGGAGAGATTCCCATGCCTCTATTTGAGAACATATTTGACCTCCCCAGGATGGGAGTCCAGCTCCTTCCCTCTCATTATGTGGGTCTCCACCAACTGATACAACATATTACGATGAAATGATCACTCACAAACTCCATAGAAGGCTGTCCCAGGTGAACCCTGTACCAAATGCCTCCCATCCCACACCCTAAACCAGTAATCCTTCCTTGTCATATTTCCATAAGCATATTCCCAGTTTTGTACTTTCAACCACATACCTGCCAATCTCCAGTGTTTACCTGGTCCCTCCCCCAAGCTTCCCCCAAGTTCCATGGACCATCCTACCCACCCTCCCCACTTTACCCACCTGTCCAACCTGTACCACCCAACCAAATATTATCACTACCCTCCTGTCATATTCCTTCAATGTCAAATTACACACTTCCATCATTCATAGATTATGCCTGTAAGAGGAAATCATGATTTTACAGCACTTTTTTTCTGATTCCTGTTTGCAAAAAGAAAACTGGAGACTTCTTGGAATATTCAAAGGGAAGATTAATGAGTTTCTACATTGGTGCTTGAGTTAAGTGAAGGGTAACAGCCTTTTAGCAGCATCTGAGTTCTTTAAGCTCCAGCTATCCCTGAGAGAGAGGATACTTACCCAGATTCATAAGGCCTCCAGTGAAGTGGTTGAAAATAGCCAAATAATAAATGAAATACTTCATTTTCTGTAGTCAGTCTGTTTCATGCTGACCACAGTAAAAAGGGAGTGCCACTGAGAATCTCAGGGAGAAGCTTGCAGTTTCCCCCTCTTGTCCCCAGGGGAATCTTTCCTTTTAGCAGTTGGGGTTGTAATTCATTTGAAAACATGAGAAACCTAAGCACAAAACTGTGGTTCTGAGAAACTCAGAAGTGGTGAATGTCTACTTTAATTTCCCTCTATACACATGAAAAGCAAATCTTTGTACAAGCACATGGCATAAAAAATCTAACATCTTGTGATGAAAAGTGAGCAAAGCTTATATGGAGAAATTTCATTAAGTCCATGAAACCTTTATAAATGCTTGAAGGGTAGACTGAGGAATGTGATAGTTCAAAGTGTGATGAACCACTTAGTCATTTTTTGCTACAAGTACATCAAGAAAAGTAAAAGAGAAATGTTTGACATCTCTATTTAAGACACAAGGTTACCCCAAGCAATGCTTATTAAATATGCACAGAATGTTTGTGTATCATAAGTACTATGGAAAGAATTTATGGGAGTCTCAACCTGTGAGGTATGTTATTCAAGCAAAAGTTCCAATTTGGTCAGCTTGGAGTGGATTTTGGAAACAAATATAATACCTAATTACCTCCAGTTACTTTCCACTTTGTTTAAGAATGGAAAGAAATGCCAAAAGCTGTTTTTACAATTTTCTTCTTGAGAATTAGTGGTAGTGAGCTTCCTAGAGCACAGAATAAATAGTTTATATATGAAATCTAAATTTACTCATGTCAGAGTGTTAGGTTTAAACACTCCTCCCATTGAGTCCTTAAATAGTTTTGGAAATGTCTTACTTATGCATTTTTATACCAAATATTTACTGAGCATCTACTATATGCCAGATGCTAAGCAGATTTAAGATTTTGCTCTGGGGTACTTAGATAAGACAAAAGACCTGCCCTAGGAGAGGCAATAGAGGCGTGAAAATAAATACAATTTAATGTAACGGGTACTACTGACTGATAGAAGCAGTTGAGAAAGCACACATTTGCCCTTGGGTGTGCAAGATAAAAATGGCTTCATGGAGGAGGAAAATTTCACACTAACCTTGAAGGCTGCCTACCAGGCAGCTAAGGATATTCAGGGCAGCAGTATTCACTAAGGTACCAAACAACATTAGCATGCTTGTGACTACACTTAGGTATGTTTTTAAAGAAAGTGTGTGTGAAAGGAGCAACAGAAAGTGGATCTCTAGGCAGAAACAAATAATGAAGCACCATGGATGGCATGTTAAGAAGTGTTTACTTTATTGTTTTGGCACATGTATTAGACTCTTAAACAAACAAGGTGTGAAATGATGAGGGTCTAAAATTTGGGATTTGCAATGAGACTCTAAATGGCTTGACAGTTACTGAACCTCTCTCATTTGCTCATTTCTTCATTTGGGGTTATTGATATAATAATACTATCCTTAAATAAAGAGTAAATGAGTTAATGTATGTTTAAGGCTGAAAATTGCACATGCTACCTAGCAAACTCACTTTTTCTTCTGTCTTTCCACTTCTATGCATCTTCTTCTCCTCAAGCTGCACTTTCTTCTGAAAGCTTGTCTTGGTTTTGTTTTCCTTTTATACATTCCTGTGGCAGAAAAGTGGGGAGTCTTCAGCTGCTATTTAACAACTTTTGATGATTGATTAAATATTGATTACTCTGTACCTAAGTTTAAAATAACATTCAGTAAGTGGGTTCAATAAGGTAAGCAAAAAAAATCTGAAAAACTTGAACAAAGGACAAGGGAGAGATGTTGATATTTATAAATATATACTTAAGACAAGTGGAACTTAAGTTATACTCTGAGAGTTCAATATTATATATAAATGTGTATTTCCTTTAAAAATTCTGAAAATAAACCTGTTTTATACAAGGAATATTGTTGTGTCAGTCCAAATGATCTTGTTTGACACGTGATACTTGAGATGTCCATCTGTAAATTTTTGACTGCTTCCCCTTCCACAAAAGAGAAGCCTGGCCTGAACTGGGTCCTTCGGAGTTGGGTATAAAACATGTTACAATCAAAATGGTGTAACATCTGTGTTCTGTAGGTAAAATTTGAAATGTATTCTTAACAGCATGCATTACTTTTAGTTGGTTTAATGCAATTTGCATGCAACAGTCTCTAAATTGCAATATGTGCATTTTAAGATGATAGAATGATATAAATTGTAAATTTCATTAATTCATGTATATCTTCATATAATCAAAATATTAAATAGAAATTCATGAGTGTTCTAAAAGTCTATGTTGCTCTTGGAACTTTTTTTTGCAAGTAAAAGTAACATTTTAGTAAAAATAAAAGCAGACCCTAAATGTTTTAAATGTTTACCTAAAATTTTTTTAAAGAATTCCAAACATGGCAAAGGACATTGTTCCATACAGAAGGAATATGCTTGTATGTTTTCCATCAATGTTACTGGGCTCTAATGACTAACACCCCGCCTAATACCTCAACTACATTTTCTTATTTATGACTCAACAATTGTTTTCTTCTTTTTTTTTTCTGTATAAAAATGCATTATATTTTATTATATATATTTATATAAATACTGTCAGAGCCAAACTTTCCGAAAGCAACAGGGAGCATGTGGAAAATGACACCAAGGAAATGCAGCTTGGTGTGCACATCTAGGCTAAAAAACAAATTCCAAAGTCATGTCATGTGTCCCTGTCAGCCTAGCTAACATCCTAATGGTGCAAGCAAGATTTGCAGAAGGAGTACTGGGCTGGTACAGCCTACTTGGAGAGGGAAGAGGGAACACTTTCCTTAGGAAAAGTGGTACATGCCATATACAAATGGTGTCGCATAGAGGCCGACTGGCGGAATGGGGAGCACAGGACTATGGAAGGGGCAGGACACTCCATATAAGGATGCCGCTTGCAGGGGCAAGTTAATGGGGAAAGGGAGGCTGAAGCTGGAGGGCAGCACAGGTTTTGCAGCCATTTTCAGCTTTTCCAGTTCTGCCTCCTGCAGTCTTTTCACCTTGGCCCTTCGGTTCTGGAACAAGATTTTGATCTGGGTCTCTGTGAGGTTCAGAGAGCTGGAGAATTCTGCATGCTCAGCAATGAATAGGTACTGTTTCCGGTGAAACTTGCGTTCCAAAGCCAAGAGCTGGGGCTTGGTGAAGGGTGTGCGCGGCTTCCGATTTGTTTTTTGTTTCCGCAGGGTGCAGGTGGTGGGACTCAAATGTCTTGGTGGCCGCGAGTATCTGCCAGGTTCCTATATTCACGCTGCTCCTTCCTCTGAGTTTTCCAATTTGATGGAAGCGGTCTCGAAGGGCTTGACCTTTGCGCTTCCCGGGCGCTGTGTCCTGGCAGCAGCAGCGGCCGCACGGTATCCCCAGCGGAGAGGCTTTCGGGCTGCAGTGGGGACGTCTCTTTGGGATGCTTCTTGTCCAATCTGAGCACCTCCACGCTGAATGGCAGGCTGGAGACCTTGACGCTGCGCTCCTTGGCGCCACCCAGCCCCGGCCCGGCCCAGGCAACATCGTTGGGCCCTCTTCATCAGACGAAAACAGGTAATCAATTGCCTCTGGATGGAGAAGTCACGACTCCTCTGCCCTACATAGCTTCTGGCTCCAGATTCTGTTCGCTGCCATGCAGCTGTGACTCCTGTTTGCTTCTTTTATCCCTTCCCGTTTTTGGAAAAAGTTTTATAAAACTGGTAGCATCATTTGATATAGCAAATTACACACTTGCTTTTAAACATCTTTAGGCCAAGGAAAAATATTTTCCAGCATTCATTAAAAATAAAACAAATAAATTTTATTGATACATATTAATAAAGCATGCAATTCATCCAAAGAGCACATTCATATGTATTGGTTATAATTTCATAGTTGTGCATCCAACCCTTCAATCATTATTAGAGCATTTTCATTATTTCAATAAAAATAACAATAAAAAACAGACAAGAAAATTCCTCACCTCTCAATCTTTCTCTGTTTCTCCTACTGTACAAAACTTATGATTCTGGCTGTTCCTGCAAACTAATTTATTTGCTTATTAAGTAGTATTATTGAGATATATTCACATGCAATATGATGTATCCAAAGTGTATAATCAATGGCTTTCAGTAAAATCACAGTGCTGTACATTCATAATCTCAAAAATTTTAGAAATATTTCATTACTCCAAACAGAAAGACTCAACACAATTTAGCGTTCCTTAGACCTACATAACCACTAATCTAATTTCATCTTTATGTTTTGATTTTTATTTACATTTTATATAAATGGAATCATACAATTATAGTACTCTGTGTCTGGTCTCCACTTGGTATAAAGGTTTTTTTGTCTGATATTAACACTGTGTAGTATTAATTTACATTTGTTCAGCTTCAAACAAAAACGATCTTATAGATGCAATTCTATCCATATTCATCTTTCACATAATGTATTTATATTTCACATAATTTGCTTAGTTCATAATAGGGCAATCACAGTATTTGTCCTTTTGTGTCTGGTTTGTTCCAATCAACATAATGTCCTCCAGGTTCATCCACGTTGTCATATTTTCACAACTCCATTTCTTCTTACTGCTGCATAATATTCCATTGTGTGTATACGCCACAATTTGTTGATGGACACCAGGATTATCTCCAAATTTTGGCTATGATTATTAACACTGTTAGGAACATCAGTGTGCAGATGTCTATTCATGTCACTGCTCTCAGTTCTTCTGGGTATACACCTAGCAAAGGTATTTTGGGTCCTGTGGCAAGTCTATATTCAACTTCCTTAGGAACTGCCAAGTCATCCTCCACAATGGCTGTACCATTCTACATTCCCACCAACAATGAATTGGCATTCCTATCTCTTCACATCCTCTCCAACATTTACAGTTTTCCAACTTTTTAATGGCAGCCAGTTCAATAGGTGTGAAATGATATCTTGTAGTTTTAATTTGCATTTCCCTAATCACTACTGAGGTTGAACATTTTTTCATGTATTTTTTCACCATTTGTATTTCTTCTTTGGATAGTTGCCTTTTCATGTCATTTGTCCATTATTTTATTGGATAATTTGTCTTTACATTGTTAAGATGAATGTTCTCCTTATATATAATGGATGTTAAATGCTTATCAGATAATGTGATTGCCAAATATTTTCTCCCATTTGGTCAGCTGCCTTTTCACTCTTTTGACAAACTCCTTTGAGGTGTAAAAGTGTTTAATTTTAAGGAGTTCCATTTATCCATTTTTCTTTTGTCACTCATGCTTGGGTGTAAGGTTTAAGAAACTACAATGTACCATAAGATCTTTATGTTTTCCTACATTTTCTTCAAGAAGTTTTATGGTTGTTGTTTTAATATTTAGATCCTTGTTCCATTTTGAGTTAATTTTTGTTTAAGGTGTGAGATATGGGTCTTCTTTCTTTCTTTTGGATATGGCTGTCCAGTTCTACCAGCAGCATTTGTTGACTAGAATAGACTTTTCTGGCCCAGCTGGGTGGGCTTAACAGCCTTGTCAAAAATAACTTGACTGTAGATGTGAAGGTCAATTTCTGACTTCTCGATTTGGTTCCATTTGTCAATCTGTCTGTCCTTATGCCAGTTCCATGCTGTGTTGCTGTTGTTTTTTTTAACCACTGTAGCTAAGTAATATGCTTTAAAGTCAGGAAGTGAGAGTCCTCCAAGTTTGTTCTTCTTTTTAAAGACATTTTAGGCTATTTGGGGGCCCCCACCCTTCCAAATAAATTTGATTATTGGCTTTTTGATTTCTGCAAAAAAAAAACTAGGAATTTTTATTGAGATTGCATTGAATCTGTAAATCAGTTAGGGTAGAATTGACATTTAATGATTTTTAGTCTTCCAAACCATGGGCACAAAATGCCCTCCCATTTATTTAAATCTTCTTCAGTTTCTTTTAACAATGTTTTGTATATTTCTAAATGCAAGCCTTTATGTCCTTGGTTAAGTTGATTCCTAAATATTTGATTGTTTTAGTCACTATTATAAATGAATTTTTTTCCGATATCCTCCTCAAAATGCACATCCGTAGTGTATAAAAATGATATTGATTTTTGCATATTACTCTTGTATCCCACCACTTTGCTGAATTCATCTATTATTTCTAGTAGGGTTTTTTTGTGGATTTTTCTGGATTTTCTAGATATAGGACCATGTCATCAGCAAATAGTGAAAATTTTACTTCTTCCTTTCCTATTTGGGTGCTTTTTATTTCTTTGTCAAGGCTAATTGCTATAAATAGAACCTCTAGCATAATATTGAATAATAATGGTGACAATGGACATTCTTGTCTTTTTCCAGATCTCAGCAGGAAAGCTTTCAGTCTTTCACCATTGAGTGCAATGCTAGCTGTAAGTTTTTCATATATGCACATTACCATATTGAGAAAGCTTCCTTCTATTCCTATTTTTTTGGAGTGTTTGTATCAAGAATAGGTGCTATATTTTGTCAAATGCCTTTTATGCATCAATCGAGAAAATCATATGCTTTTTCTTCTTCAATATATGAATGTGGTTTGTTACACTAACTGATTTTCTTTTGTTGAAACACCCTTGCATACCTGGGAAAAAACCCACTTGATAGCCTAAGGGGTATTGATGCAAAGTACCAGAAATCTGTTGGCTTTTATAAAGGGTATTTATTTGGGGTAGAAGCTTACAGTCACCAGGTCATAAAGTGTATGTTACTTCCCTCACCAAAGTCTGTTGCCATGTGTTGGAGCAAGATGGCTACTGAAGTTCAGCCTTCTTCCTCTTAAGGCTCTGTGATCCCAGCTTCTTCCAATATCAGTGGTGGGCTGGGATAAATCTTGTCTCTCTCCCAGGTCTCAGTTCATTTCAGGCTCAGCTGCTTTTTTCTCTCCACATGGTCAGCTGTAGACTATCAGGGTCTCTAGACTTTGTCTCTCTCCCCAGGGCTTGATTCTCTCCGGGCTCAGCTGCTTTGCTCACTTGAGAAGCATAGCTGTAAACCATGAGTCAAATGGTTCATCTCTCTTCCCGGGGCCTCTACTGTGTCTATGGAGCTGTCTCTATTCCTCTGTGTTCTCTCCTGAGTGTTTACTTCCTGGGCTCCATCTCAAAACTCCAACATCAAAACTCAAAGCTCCACTCTCTGCTCTACCATGTGGTTTTCACTGTGAGTTCCTGCCCACAGACTCAACCTCCCACTGATGTGGCCCAAACAAAGCCCTAATCACAACTGAATCAAGTAAAAGTGAAACTGCTGAATCCAATACAACCTAATATGTCCAGAGCAGTTCACAAACATAATCCAATATTTATTTTTGGAATTCATAAAAAATGCTAAACTCTCACAATACCTTAAATACATCATACCACTATCTCTTCTTCTCCATGGTTTCTGATAAGAGGTTGGCACTTAATTTTATTAAGTTTCCCTTGTCTGTGATGCTCTGCTTTTCTATTGCTGCTTTCAGAATATTTTCTTTATCTGAGATATTTGTCATTCTGAATAGTAGGTGTTTCTCAGTAGGTCTACTTGGATTTACTCTGTTTGGGGTGTGTTGTACTTCTTGGATATTAATATTGTTGCCTTTCTTAAGGGTAGGAAAATTTTCAGTTATTGTTTCCTCAAATACTCTTTCTGCCCCTTTTCCATTTTCTCCTCCTTGTGGGTCACCAAAAATGTGTATGTTTTTTGCATTTCATGTTGTCTTTTAGGTCCCTGAAACTGTTACATTTTTTCCATTCTCTTCTGTTTCTGTTCTCCTGTCTTGTCCAGTTCAATTGTTCTGTCTTCAAAATCACTAATTCTGGCTTCTAACAATTCAAATCTGGTCTTATGTGCCTCTAATGTATTTTTACTCTCATCCATCATGACTTTCATTCCCTTAAGTTCTGTTACTTTTCTTTGCAGACTTTCAAATTGTTCTTTATGCTCACTTAGTGACTTCTTAATATCCTTTATCTCTTTAGTCATATTTACTTTCAATTCTTTAAATTGATTTAGGAGAGTTGGTGATTATCATTGATTAATTTTCTTAAATCTTGTATCTCTTTAGGGTTTTATTTTTGTTACTTTGGCTCAACCATCTCTTCCTGTTTCCTAGTATGACTTGTAATTTTTTGCTGATGTCTAAGCATCTTAATATATTGGTGAATTTACTCTTATGGCCAATTTCTCTTGCCTATTGTTATTATTTTTTCACAGCTCTTCTTTGACATTTGGTTCCACTTATTCTGAGTCTTTAGAATTGCCCAGCTTAAGTTATCAAAATCATGCCAGGGACTCACTAATGGAGTGCAGATTTTCTCCCAGGGTAAAGAAAGCCCTAAGAAAAGTTTTTGTCCATGCAGTTTCCAGACCGGCCAGCAGATGGTACTCATTGGCACACCTTTCCACAGAGCTGTATCTCTCTCAGTTTTCCTTTGTTTTCAACTGAGGAAACAAAGGAACTGAGAGTCAAAGTGGGCTCTGCTGACTGAATTTACTGAGGAAAAGTACCCTGATTCCCTTCCCTTTTCCTTTATAATGGGTGACAGGGAGAAAGATGTCTGCTCCCCTCTCAGTCAGCTGCAATGACCAGGGGTAATACCACCCACTTTACAACTTGCAGTGGGTAAGGGGAGCCCTTCTTGGCAGCCAGGAGCTTTAGTAACACAGTTTTTTATTTCAGCTTCTTTGTCTCTCTGTCCCTCACCCTCCTGGGAGTTGTGAAGTACTATCCTGCTCTGCCAAACCCCAAAACACATCCTTCAAGCAGCTTTTGGCTTTTTCTCCATTGTTATTGTGAGAGAGATGCTCCTTGTCTGTCTAATCCAAGGCTATCTTCCCACAATCTCTCCAGCACACTCTTAACAGAAGCTCTTACCCAAAGTAAACTGCAGTGACCCTGAATCACTCAAGGGTTCACAAATGTTGACTTCCTGAATTTGAGATGCAAATTTCCCTTTCAGTCCAGTCCAAGGAGCCACACCAATCCTGGTTCTACTGCAGTTTCTTTTCTAAGCATTATGAGCCCTGAACTCAGGTGGAGCAAGGAATTGCAGATGTGTTTCTCAAAACATTAACAAAGAAACTTTTCAATTGAAGAGTAGTGATAGCCACACAGGTTTTCATGACCTTGTAATTGGAAGGAAGAGGAAAAGGGGAAGGGAACAAATGCTAGCCTTCAGATTTTGGTGAAACATGCTGCAATGGCATTCCTTTCCTGATTATTCTTTGCTATTAAAGGAGAATGTACAGAATGATATACAATTCATGAATTTTCCTATTTACAGAATGAAGTGGAAGATTCTTAGGATTAGAAAAGGAATTCTGGCACCATGACAAGAAGACTTAAAAACTTGTTTTTGTATTAACTCACTCATAACTTCCATAATAAAATGATTTCTTTTCAGTGGGAGCTAAATAAATTTGTTGGGGGAAAACAGAAGCAGAGGAATTGAGACACACATGTAGAAATGTCTAAGCTTAGGAGCCATTCCAACCAAAGAGCAATGGAGCTCTGACTCCTTTTAAGAATTTAATTGCTGCTCAGTCCCATGGGCAGAGTGAGGCTAGCTTACACTTAGTGATACCTCCTCTTTTATTTATATAATGGCTCTCTAATACTGAACCACTGTCTTCATGGAATATCCTTAGGCTGGTTATGATATTAGCAGCAAATGTTCATGCCCCTTTTAAAAAATGAGAGGATCAGTACACACAGTAAGTGCCCTAACACACAATAAGTGCACACACAAGTATTGCCTTATCCAGACTTGAGATGGTATTCACGATGACTACTCTAAGGAGTTTCAGTTGCTCCAAAACCTGCTTTTAAAATTTTTAAGTCATTTGAGCCATTTACAATAAATAAATGTGCCATTTGTTAAATAAGATGATGCTATTGGTCTATTGCCCCTTGTTTTCTAGAGTACTTTTAAAATATCTTGCTGGGAAGGATGATTGCTGTTTTTCCCCCATCCATAAATATTTTACCAGGTACCTTTGTGATCAAATTCAGAATACATGTTCCCAACCAGATTTTGGAACACACTCCCTCTTTATAGAAATTTAGGATGTGAGGTTGAATTAAATAACATGACATTTTAAGCAATTATATTAGATATTAGTAAAATGTGTTGCTATGTTTTGATTTGCAGGCCAGAAATGAATTACTTTCTACATTTGGAAACTGTTTCTGTAATATCCATACTTTGGTAAGATGATTCAAGTTTTCTGTTAAACTGAGAAAAATGCTGAAAAAAGTGAAAGATAAAAACAGTAATTTAGGATATAAGTAATTTTTTATTAATAAGAAATTCAAAGGAACAGATATAGTTATATTTAGATATATTTAATTTATTTATTTCTCCCCACTCCCTGTTGTTTGCACTTGCTATGTATGTCTTTCCTTGTTTCTTTAGGAGGCACTGGGAGTCAAACCTGGGACTTCTGATGTGGAAGGAGGTGTCTAATCACTTGAGCCACCTCCATTCTCTGCTTTGTTGTGTCTCTCATTATATTTTTCCTCCCCATCACTTGTTGCATCAGCTCATCACACCTGCCAATTGCATCAGCTTGCTGTCTTCCTTAGGAGGCACCAGACCCTCTGCTCCCTGCTTTTCTTGTGTCTCTTATTATGTTTTTTCTCCTTGTGTCTTTTATGTCAGCTTGCCATGCCTGCCTGTCATGCCAGCTTGCTGTCTTCTTTAGGGGGTACTGGGATCTGAACCACGGACCTCCCATTTGGTAAGCAGGAGACCAGTTGCCTAAGCCACATCTGCTTCTCAGAAGTTATATTTTTGAGCTGCTTTGTTGAGTTTCAGCTGCTACATATCTGACTAATATACCTGTATGTTTTAGCTTCCTAGCCTGCTCAAATGCCATGCATTTGGTTGTTTTGAACAATGGGATTTATTATCTCACAGTTTTATGGCTAGGAAAATCCAAATCAGCTCATCATCAAGGTAATGCTTTCTTTCTGAAAACTTGGCATTCTGGAACTGACTGCCAGTGATCCCTGGTCCGGTGTTCCTTTGTCACATGGCAATGCACATGGTGGCCTCATCTGGACTCTACTTTCTCTTCCAGATTTCATTCACCTTCATCTTCTTGCTTCCCATGAATTCCTGTCTCTATCTGCATTTTATTGTGCTTTTAAGGGACTCCTGTATTAGGATTAAGACTCATCTTGATTGAGTTGGGACTGAAATAACCTCATCAAAATGTTCTACTTACAATGAGTTCACATCCATGGGAATGGATTAAGTTTAAGATCATGTTTTTCTGCAGTACATAGCTCCAAACCACCATAATGTAATTGATGTATTAGAGTTAAAAGGAAAAGAAGAAATGGAGCACATTTTTGTTGTACTGTTGTTTCCCCTCTACTTCTACAGCTAATCTCCCACATTCTTTTAATTCTAGTAGTTGAAGTACATTGATTGTATGGCATGTGGAACAGAAGCCAACATGATAGAAACAAGGCCTTAGACCAGAAAGTTTAGTGTCTCTTTTAATTGAAGATGAATAATGTTTTGAAATATTAGTTAAATTTTTATTTAATATTCTCCCCTTTTTGGTCTCTATGCAGGCAAAAATTGTCTGGAAGTGTTCATCAGTTATATTTCTAAAAATCTAAGATTTTAAGTGAACCTATAGTGCTTGAAGAGATGGAAAAGAATAATAAAAAACAGCTTGCTGGGAAAAGCAGTTTGGCTTGGGATAAGCCAATTAGAAGTTTAGGGGGTAAAGAGAAGAAAGGGTTGAATAATGGGAACCCAAGCATGTCTTACTTTTGGTTGTCAAGGAAGACACACATAGACTGTAATTAAAGCAACAATACCTCAAACAATTGAGGTTCCTTAATATAGTACAGAAGCCGAGATGCAAAACATAAAGGTAAGGGATAGGAGATATTATTGTGATGTTGTTGTGAAAGATGACCAATGAGCTGTCTCCTCTACCTGTGGTCCAATAAGAACACACACAGACACATATACACACATAACACATATGCATGTATATTGACACTTCATAGAATAGATGGAACACAGGGCATTTTGGGGGCATTAAAATAGTTCTGCATGATCTTGCAGTAATGAATACAGAACATTTTAAATTTTGTCAAAACCTATAAAAGTGTACAGTCCAAAATGTAAACCATAAACTAAACCATTGACAATAGTTAGTAGCAAGCTCCAATATTTGTACATCAATTGTAACAAATGTATAATCCTCATGTAAAATGTTATTAATTAGGCAGAGTGGAAAAGGGGGATGATGTTGGGTATGTGGGAATCCCCTGTATTTTCTATGTGACTTTTCTATCACCTAAAGCTTCTTTGAAGATAAAATAAGATAAATAAGACACTGGGGGAATATATGGAAGGAAATGTCACTGTACATACAAGACAGCAGATCTTACATTGATGAAAGACACAATGTCTATAATTTTTATATTTCAACATTTTTATATTATTTCAAGAAAAATACATTATTGATATCACAGCTAAATTTATCCCAAAGAAATAGCATATTCCTCTATACCTATGATTTTGTCCTGGAATTCATAGCTTCCACATATTTTAATCTATCAGGGCTTTAGAGGTGATGAGTGATAACAATTTAGCTATCATTTATCAGCATTGAATTGTCTGCAAAAAGGTTTTAATTTTAATTGCATAACCTACCATTGAATTCTGTTATATATAGTGTAAATATATTTATTGATACTATTTACTAGAGTATATTAAGTGTATGCAATATATATTGTAGTAAGTATATTTAGCAGTAGTTTATATTGCAATAATTACATTCAATAGGAAATGAAGAAGAAGAAACTAAGTATAACTGGAAGGCTTAGGGTAGATTTCCCATTGCCCAGAAGAGGAGATTTAAAGGATGAGTAACTGAATTTCAGGTGACTGGGATAGTGCTGAATATTCAGAAAGGAAGAACAAAAAGTAATAGCAAGGGCATGGTGAGTATCGGGAAACAAGAGGTATTTAGTTATGCTGGATGAAAGAGCAGGCATAGAGATGCTTCCTGAGAATCCGTGACTCCTGCCACCTTGCCATGCTTGCCAAGGCAGTCTCAGATGACCCAGGATTTCCCACATGAATCAGTGAGTAATGATGCAGTAGACATCATAACTTCCAGTAGCTGTACCCAGAATATATGAATATTCTTCATAGATGTTAGATTCTTCATAGATGTTGCCTGTGTTTCAAAGGCCCTTGAGAAGAGAGGTCACCTAAAGGTTCTTCCTCCTTCTTTTGCTTTTCTTTTTGATTTGGTCTGACTGTTGTAATATAAGCCATAAAAGTGTAAAACAAACCCTTTGACCTCACACTGTCGTGTGCAGGTGGATACACATACAGAAAATGGCAATATCCCAAGAATAAAAATTTGTTTTCTGTGCCTACTTTAGCATTCAGGGAAGAAACACCTAACAACAAACTAAAAATAGCAAAAAAATTATATCCTTATAATATGATGTAATCAACAACACACACAAAAAAACTCCTTTTTTGTCTTTAAAAGTTTCTTATGGTCTTTAAATGTAAAGTAAAATAATACATTACCTATATTCTGACAGATTTTTACCTCCAACGATTATGGAATTGAATAGACTATGCTGTCTAATCTCCCTTAGAAATGTAAGGTTCTGGCAACTCTGATTCATAGAAAAAGTGAATATTCTATATAAACATATTATAAAAATAATAATTTTAAGGTTGAGGCTATTTGTTCACTGATTAGACTGCTCTTGTATTTTGTGTGGGCTTTTTTGTGTTTTCTTTTTGGTACACTTTCATCTTGAGATTGATTTGATTGATTAAACTTAAGATCTGATTAGCACCAAGCACAAATTTTGGTATTAAGAAATTAGGAAAGTGGAGTAATACTCTGTAAAACTGGAATAGTTTGATCCAAAAGAGCAGAGGAATCAAGGTCAGGTGAGGGATGGAACTCCTTAACCAGATGTCTAATGTTTTAAAAAAATAAAATTATTTTAAAACATATTGGATAACTGGTTTTCACAGTGTCATAAATGTTATTTTCACAGGTACAAATGCATCATAGGCTTTTTTTCTTAAGCATTGTGATTTATCTGCTAAAAGTCTAGAATAAAATTTTTAAATACTACACATTTAAATTAAACAATATCTTATTGATCTTATTTCCAAACTATATCTGTAAAATGCACTTTTCAGTACTTCCTTTTATATAGCTCAACTAGTCAGAAAATAGAGTAAGGAAAGTTCAAGTTTTCCATTTATTTCTCCTCTTTTCCTTTCACCTCCTCCTCCTTCTCTTCCTTACTGAGAACCAGCCAAGACCAATTCATCCAATGGCCCTCTCCCTAAGTTGAAGTTAGAAGTTCAAAGGTGAAGTTCAGAGGGACAGAAGTGAAGTTCAGAGGGACAGAAGTCCCATCTGCCCTTCCCTGTTCCAAAAATTCAATGTCCTGCCACCTGGGGTTTGACTTTCTCAGGGCTTGGGTAAGAATGTTGGCCAAAAGGCTCCTAGGAAGTGTCCTTGACCCTGTCAAAGGAGAAAGACTCCATCCAACCAGTGTATCCAACTCAGAAGTTACTGCCTACTGAGGCAGTCCCAGCAGCATCAGGGGGCCTTAAATGACTTCCTGGAAGACTGTAAGAGATAGAGCCCCTGAACCTTTTCAAACCAGAGCCCACTATGCTTGCCCATGTCTGAGGGTGCATCACAATTAATTTTCAGTTGAAACTGTCACTCCTGGACTCATCATTCAGGATTTGTGGATCTTTCCCTGGCCAGATCCCATCTGCTACCTTCTCCCCTCCCACCTGCCATACCCCACCCCATTGACCAGAATTCATCCCTGCCCCATCTGATCCTATGGCCACTCACCCCATTCCAGATTTGGACCCACTTCAAGGCCTGAAAATGGAAAACAGGAAGGCAAGAGAAGTGACTGAGAGGTCTCATCAGCTGAGCCATCCGGAGAGCACATTCACTGGCCCCAAAAATATGCAGGAGTGGAGTCACCACACATGAACAGACCAAGCCAGCCATGGGCATCAGGATGACCACAGGGCTGCTGAGCTCTGCATCCCCAAGGTATGGCAAGCACAGGTTGAACATGTTAACCCCCATTCACCTCTGGCCTGGCAACTTCTGAGGGTCAGTGGGGGTCCTGGTGTTCCCAGGTGGTGATTTGGGGTAGAGCAGACTGAAGAAGAAGAAGCAGGAGCCTTGGTCCAGCTGGGATGTCCCAGTCAGGGGGCTCTGTGAAGGTGCAAGTTTCCTTCAAGGATTTGTAGTGGTGACACTGACAGGGCAACTTTGTGGATGGTTTATGCTGCTTTCTTCTTTGAGCATAGCCAGAGAAGCTGCCACATGTGTGGGGTTTTGTGTGTGTGTGTGTGATAGCACTGTTCCTTTGAAAGTTATATTTTTTTTCCATCTGAAGCTACTAAAATTTTGTCTTTGGCCTTCTTTTAATTTCCTCTTCCCATTGTATTTATGGTTTCTTTTATCTTTAGCTTTTTCTTGTACAGAAACAAAAAGACATAAAGCATGATAGTAATTACATGTCATGATGAAGGCATAAAAACAATTCAATATATGCCTTGTTAACTTTTAAATGGGATAAACATCTAAGAAACAGCAAGATAATAAACTGCTTCTGCTGGGGATTATGTCTGGGGTGATAGAAAGGCATATATTGAGTGGTGGGAGGCCCTCCAAATATACAGATACTGATATGATTCTGTCTGCTAAGAGGAGTGGATGAATGTTCTGAATTTCTTTTATTCTTATACCTGAGTTATGTTTATTTTCCCTCGAAAGGTGGGTAGTGCAAATGAACTGAATTTTTATTTTTTTAATTAATTTTTAATGAAACAGCTACATTAAATAATGAGTAGGTAATGTATTGACATCCAAGTTTTCAGATGTCAGATATAGCATTTAATATTCTAATGGGAAAAAATGAAGCATCTGGGCCGGAAGCTGATGAAAGATAACTCATCTAAAATAAAGAGGGTATATGAAAAAGAAAGCAGCACTATATCTAAACAATGAAACTAAGGGGGAGGAAAGGAAAAAGAACAAAATTTAGCTGAGGACACTTGCAAGGAAACAATACATCAGGATAAGATCTATTAGGCACCAATTTATAGGACAAAGGGAGCCTTCACTTCTGTGAAGGTGACCCCAATACAAAGATCCCAGTCTCAGAAAAATACAAGGCAAGTCTAGAAAGAAAGAGAAATATCAGTAACACCACCAAGGAAAAGTGTGAGGAGATATAGAATGGGCCCAAGATGAAAAGGGTGTGTGGGGAAATGAAATAGGAGGAAGGATGCGAAGGCCCTGTGGCAGTTGTTTAAGCTAAGAATGTTAAACTGATCTTGCACTTTAAATTGAGTGAATGCATCATTTGGTTGAAAGATAGAAAGGTAAACTTTTAAACAAGACCATAGATCTTTCCAACACCTACAGCTGTGTTCTGTGACCCTGTTCCTGCAAGGATCATGGAGATACAGGTCACACTCCTTCCCTTTTCTGGGACAGTCCTTGCTCATGCAGGCACCTGTCACCTTATAGGATATTTCCAGAAGATCCTGTTTGGAATGAGGCCCCTGGGCTGCTTGGTCTGCCCTGGTGTCAAGGTTCCCCTGTGGCCCACTGCACCACTGTGAGCCCCAGCATCCTGGGTGGGGTGGTTTCCCCAGCCCTGGATACCCTGCAGGTGTCAGGGGTGCAGGTCCTGAGTGCAGTGGGAAGGGTCACCAGTCAGTGACAGCTCAGGTGTGGGCTGTGGATGCCTGCCTGCCCCCTCACCCAACCAGAGCATGGCTTGTGGGTCTGGTGGCTGTCAGGAGGGGAATCCAAATGGGCCTTGTATATATGTGTTCATAGTCAGGGGTGGGACCCTGCTGCCAGTGAGGTTCTGTACACACCCTGTGTGGATTCCTGTGCCCAAGGGAGCACCAGATTAAATAACAAATAAAAAGTATCATGGCAGGTAGAGAGAGAGATTGCAAAAAAAGGAAAGAAACTTCATATTTTAGAAGGTTTAATGGATCTTTGCCTTCTTTGTGAACATGGGGCCCACACTTTACTTTGCACTGGGTCCCCATTCTGCAGCTGGTCCTGCTCCTTACTTCAACCCTGCACCTGGGGTCTCTGCAGGCCTGGGAGCTGCACACAACAGCAGCCCTGAGGGCTGGACAGCAGGTCACTCTCCACCCTAAAGAGCCCCAGTGGGCTGTCCTAGCCTGGCACAGGATCCCCTCTGCAAACCTCAAGGGGGTGTGAGGTCAAGGGGGCAGCAGCATTTACACAAAAGCAGGGAAAAAATTACCCCCTTCCTGAAGTCTCCCTGCATAGAAGTTTTTAAAACCATGTTAGCATCCAGGGCTGCTTCCTCTGAACCCCAAAGTGAACCACAGCCTTCTGAGTCTTCATGAAAGGAGTCATCATGGAAAATTTTCATGGGAGTTTTACACTCTGCATCCAGCAGGAGTCTCCAGGGCCTGTGTGAGCCTGTACTCCTGCCTTCAGCTCCTCTGTCCCTAGCAGGCTCTGCAGAGGCCAGAGTTTGGACTGAGGAGGAAGTGCCCTGGTTTAGTCCTCAGGGGGGCCAGGGACACAGTGAGCTCCACTGCCCTAAACAGCTTTGTCTTCAGGTGAACCATATCATCTTTTAGACCTCAGTCTCCTCATCTGTGAAATGGAAGAACCATGAACCATGAAGCACCCTCATTCTATGAGACTTCTTGAGAAGTGGTCTTTTTTACTTCTGACAATAAAAGAAGAGAAAGAAACCACAGTGTAAGCTGACCTTTTTTCTCAGTGCTACTTACTATCTTGAATTTGAAAAACAAAAAAACACATATAAGAAACACAAAACAAATATCTGTTTACCAAATTTCACTACCCTTTGGGTCCTATTATAATCCTGGGGATTCTTTTTTATTTTAATGACCATCATGCCAGCTTTATCTGTCATAGTTTTCTTTTAAGAATTCATTTAACTAATATTTATCATTTATATGATATTCTTGGTCAAGAAAATGCTGCAGGAATTAGAAAAACCATGCTTTCCTGGAGTTCATACCACAGTTGGGGAGGCAGAGAGTAAATAAGAAAAGTCAGCTGAAATGGAGAAAAGCAAAGCAGAGCAGGAGGATGGAAAGTGCTGTTTGGGTGGGTGTGAAGGTGTAGCTAAGGTGACCTGGGAGGCTGTCCTGAGAATACATAGTTGGAGCCAAGGCTGGCAAACACCTTGCTGAGGCTTCTACTAGACTGCGCCTGGCAATTTCCAGGGTGAACAGGGGCCCCATGCCTGGAACAGGGGCTATGCCAGAATCTACATCTTTAGGAATTTGTGGATGACAGGAGGAAATAACCTTGGCTTTAGCTCTGAGCAGGGGGGAGCCTGTAGAGGGTTTTATGCAGCAACCTAATACAATCAGCCTTTGGTTTAATATATTTATTCTAGCTGCTGGCTTGGTTAAGCAGGGAGCCCTGTCTATGTGATCAGATCTAGTTTAAGTTTCTACAGCCTGATTCAGCTATAGATTGTGTCCCACCTGCATGACCAGCTTTAGTTAAAGCCCTGCCTACTTGGTCAGCTCTAAATTAAATTCAGGGAAGTGGGTGTGGCTCAATTGATAGAGCTCCTGTTTACCATATGGGAGGCCCCAGGTTCGCTTCCAGGGGCCTCCTTGTGAGGGCAGGCCAGCCTGCATGGCGCGGTGGGTTGATGCAGCAAGACCTCACAGCAAGGGGGAGATAAGCAGACACAGAAAGAACACAGCGAGTGGACACAGCAAACACAGGCAGCAAGGGGGGGATAAATAAATAAATAAATAAATCTTTAAAAAAATATTAAATTCAGCCTCCGTAGTCAACTCTAGTTGATCTGCATGCTCAGATCAAGTTTCAGTCTCTCTTCTTTGGTTAGCTCTATATTAAGCACCACCTGCACACTAAACTCTAGATAAGTTTATTAGCAAAGTCAGTGCTAGACAAATATGCCTCCAGGCTTGGGTCAAGTTGAAGCCCCACCTGAAAGATCAGGTCAAGTTTAAGTCTAGTCTGTTAGCTTAATTCTCTTTTAAGCTCCACCTCCATGGTCAGTTCCAGTTTAAGCCCTATCTGCATGCTCAAAACTAGTTTAAATCTCACCTGCACCCTTAGCTCTAGATTAAGCCCAAATGCATGCTCAGCTCAAGTTTCAGTCCCAAATGTATGCTCAACTCTAGAGGAGCCCCATCTGTAGGCTCAGGTCGAGTTTCAGTCCTCCTCCTATGGTAGGGTTTCTTAACCAGGGGTCTATGAAAAAAATTTCAGGAGGTCTGTGAGCTTGAATTGAAAAGAATCAATTATTATTTTCTCTGAGCTCTAACTGAAATCTAAGATTTCTTCACTTATAAATGTATGCAATAATTTACAGTAGTATTCATTTCATGTCATATTACAGTTGCTGCATATCTCAAAAAACTGCTTATGCTCATCCATACTTTGAAATTATGGTAATTGTTAGACCTGATGCTAGATCACATGTGATCACAGTCCTGCTGTATACAAACTATTGTGTGATACAGTTGGCCAATGATTTGGCAACACATTATGGGTAACAAACAGAAAAAGATCTCCCAAGTAGTGTCTTTGATCTTTTGAAGTATAGGGGTGCCTTTTTGTGAGGATAAATCACAGAGTGGGCACTAGATATAGACATCAAAAATTTTACTGTGCACAGTTACAATCAATGTAACTATAACAAAAAATTAAAACATTCAAAGTGAAAAAATAACCTCATGAAATAAAACATACCTGAAATACACAACACATTCAACACATGCAAGATTAATAGTGATTTTGACCAAGACACTTGTGTTGAAAATTTGTTAACTGTGATGTCAGCTGCATTTTTAGGTAACCAATCATATCAAAGAAACACAGTTATGACATTATAATTAATAACCCAAACATGAAAAATGACAGGTTGAAATTGTCTTATGTGACAAACACAAAGAAGTCATATATTTTATTCAGACAACATGGTAAGTTTTCTCGTGCAGAGAAAATGTGCATAGTTTTCCTGCCACTCAAACAATCTGTTTGTTACATAATCTGTGCTGGCAACTCAATGCTTCAGGTACCAAATGATGAAGTTGAGCGTTCTCACATTAGGTGCCCAGTGATTTTGTTACATTCAAGTATTTCCCTAACTACAATTATTTGTTAACAAATAAGTAAAAATAACTTTCCATTATTGTTAAAAATTTATAAAACTGTTCAGTTGAAATGAGAATTCATAACTATTCATAAGTAGGTTACTTTTTACATGAATAGACACACTGGCTATGAGTGCAAATCAAGCACACCCACTGTGAATTTGTCTATCCATTCAGTAGATGCTTATGCTTTTCATTTGCTGATATTTTGGCATATAATCATCTGTGATCCTAGTGATGTCTGCAAGTGGCCACATGCATTATACATTTTTCTTTTGCTGCTAGCTTTCTAGGAAGGTTCAGAAATCCATGCAACTTTAGTGTAATTCCAGGAAAGATACCAAATTCCATAAAGGACATGAATCTTGATCTACTGATGCAATGCACATATCTATCTGAGAGTTAAAAATTACTGATTTATATGCATATTTTTCAAACAATTTAATTAAAAACCTTACAAAATACTGAGTGTTAAAAACTGTCAGTTAAATTATATATTTTATTTTACAGACCCAACTTAAGTTGAAATTTCAAAGAAAGAAGTGTGATGAAAGCTATGTATTATTTGGTTTCACTTGTATTAATGAATGTGATGGAATGCAAAAAACTGCAATATTTTTTGGTTGGAAAAATTCTTGTGAACAAAATATGAAGACAGCAAAACTGAAAGGCAAATTTCATGTCTGTCCATGCTGAGAATGCATCTAAATATGTGAGTTTTTCATCCCCCAAAAAATCTCAATTTGAAAAATCAGGGATGCTTCCAAAACCTGGGCTTGCCAATTCCAAAAGCCTCTGCTTGAAACATCCTATAAAATTGCTTACCAGATTGTCAAGCAAAAGAAACCCCACACTATTGGATAGACTTTAGTAAAGCCACAAGCAGTGGAAATGATCAAATCAGTGTGTCAACTGGAACAGAGGAGGAAACTGGATGTGGTTCCCTTATCAAATGATGTAACACACTCTAGAATAGTTTATATATCTTTTAATATTTTAAAACAGGCAGGAATAAGCAGCCTCATCATTCTCCTTCAGTATGCATTTGGATGAAACTACAGAAATCTCTTAATGTAGCCAGCTCCTTGGTTTTGTTTGCTATGTGCATGCTGATTTCATCAATGAAGACTTTTTTTGTGTGAGTCTCTTTAGGAAAATATGAAGGCCATCAACATTTTTGAAATAGTAATGTTTTTCTCACAAACAAAACTTTGATTGGAAAGAAAAACTTCATTCTCTTTGCTCTGATGGAGCTCCTGTGATGCTTGGCAATACATATGGTCTTGCCACATTAGTAAGAAAAGAAGCTCCTCAAGTTGTCACTCATTGCTTTTTACACAGACATGCACTGGAAACAAAGACTTTTTCAACAGCCCTGAAAGCAGTTTTGTTAACAGCCATAAAAGTTATCAAAAAAATTCTCTGAATCATTGTATTTTTAAAAAATTTGGTCAAGAACTGGGAGCACAATATGAAGTCCTTCTCTATCACCCAGAATGTGCTGGCTTTCAAGAGGACAAGCCTTGAAGCATTTATTTGAACTAAGGGCAGAAGTTTCACTTTTTCTGAAAGAAAAAGAAAATCCACTGTTCGAACGTTTTGAAAGAAAAGATTTTATCCATGGTTTGGCTTACCTGGCAGATACTTTTCACTATATGAATGATATACACCTTTCCATTTGAAGTCATGAAGTCACTGTTATGGATATAGCTGAAGTATTACAAGCTTCTTGGCTAAGTTACCAATATGGAAGAAGAGAGTAGAGGCTAACATTCTTGCAAAGTTTCCAATGTTGGAGGAAGAGCTTTACCAAGACTGAGTTGAAGTACAAATTCTCTGCTATCTTTTTTGAAAAGAGATATCTGCAAAAACTTGGAAACATTATAGAACTTAGGTATTTCTATCTTGATGGCATGAAAATAGAACCATGTATCTGCAATCTTTTCCTTTCTGACATAAACTGTATTGAAGATGTTGACTTAACCAAAGATGAACTCAATGATCTTAGGACAAAAACTTGCTACAATTGGACTATATATATTCATATATACTCATTGTGAACAAGAAGTTAAAGTATAATGTAATTGCTTTGGGCACGTAGGAGAAGGCACATAAAAGAGAAAGATGTGAACATGCCTTAAGACCTGTTCTGCCTCAGGAATGTAACCTTCTTTTAGTTGTTAAATAGCTTAGCTGTGGAATGAAGATGTGCTTGGGAACCTGTCTCTGTTAGTTCATTATATTAACTATACATTGACCACATGTTCCTGTTTAAAGTTCCATGAATATTAGTGCCCTTCAGAACAGGATGCTTCAGAGACTGTATTTCACTCCCAGGGAAATGGCCACTGCCCCATGGACAAAATTTGTCATCTCAGAATGTGGTAATGAATCACAGAATGTGGTAATCAATCATGAGTTGCAAAATTGGCAAGATTTCTGAAATTAAGAAGCTCTTTAAAAGGGGTAACCCCTAGACTGCTGGTCAAAGTCTCACCAGGAGAGAATGCTCTGCCTGAGACACTGATCCTGATTGGGGCTGTGGCCAGCTGTCAAATGGGACTTCCCAGCCTTGTGGAAGGCCAGATGTTGGGTTTTTCCCCAGTTTGGTGAGTGTTTGTAAGTATACTTTCATTTTCCTTTGTACTATCTAATTGGTTTATTACACTATATTGTGACTACTCAGTAATTGTGATTATTTGACTGTTTATTAATGTCAGATCATATACACACCAATTATCAAATAAATTGTGAGTCTTTATTCATGTTTTGGATCCCTGCCTTTTCCTTAGTGAAACAGGAGTTTAACTCAAAAAGTCTTGGAGAATTCTGGTTTTCCCTATGAGAAGCCTGTCCTTGTCTTGTAAAGTGAGCTATGGAAGCTTTGATTCCATTTGCAACAATATATCTTTGTGAATTGGGATTTTCAACACTTGTAACAATGAAAACAAAAAATTAAACTCTATTAGATGTACAACATGCTATGTGTGTTGTCTTGTCAAATATGACACCACAGTTTAATGTTCTTATTCAAGATAAACAACAGTCTAACATTGACATGTTTTTAAAACATAAAATTTAACTTTAACTTTCCTATATTTTTGATGTATTGTATTATTATTTAATGTGTTAAGAAAGAAGCACCTATGTATAGTATTATAGCATATGTTTTTTATTTTAGTAAGTTTATTTCAATATATGCAACTGATTTCCTCTGTAATTTTATTTTATGCATTTAAAAAGATCATTATTCTTATAGGAATGTGTTGGTGCAGGTGTGATATATTCATTAAATAATACACAGTATAGTGTGGACTTAGTGTGATTTTTAGTTTTGATGTAGCATATTCTGAGTGCAGTGGATAACTGTCTGTAAAAAGGTTGGTAAGGATGGCAGAGATCATTTTATGATGCTGTGGGAAAACTCAGATTTCTAAATGTTTGCCAAAAATGACCATTTCTACAGATGTTGAACCATGTTAGGTTCTCGGATATTGAAATTAAGGAAAAGTTGTAAAATGTAATTTTGAATAATCCTGAAATTTAATTTAAAGGCATGTTGATGTTGAGTGTCATAAAACTATCTGTCGTATATTGTGATTCAAGCAATGGAAGAAATTGTAATAATGAGGTGGAGATGGTGGTCACAGGACATTTTCGGGGCAGGGAGGGGAGAGGCAGTTGAAATACAGGGGCTTTTTTGGGACTTGGGGGTTGTCATGAGTGGCATTGTGTCAACAGATGTAGGCCATTTTACACCAGCATATACCACGCAGAACTGTGTGAGAGAGAGGGTGGACTATGATGTGAAATGTGGTCTATGCTTGGTGGCAAAACCCCAGGATGTGTATATCCATTGTGGGTGATGTCCCACACTGATGAAGGATGTTGGTGTGGGATGTTGTGGGAGGTGTGGGAGGTGGGGAACATGGGAATCCTTGTAATTTCTGAGTAATAATTAGGTAATCTAAGCACCTTTAAAATATATATATATATAAAATAACATTTATGTAAGAAAATGCACGTATATGCATATGTATTTATATATCATTTTATAAATATCGGTATGTACTGTGAAAAATCTTGATTTTTATGAACAATAAAAAATAAAAATTAAAAAAAAAAACAACTATCTGCCACTACATATTGAGAAGGTGTCCATGGTGTTCATCTGACAGATAAAGGGGTTCATGGAACAAAAAAAGTTTAAGAAACTCTGCTCTATAATATAGGTTACTAGGAGTTAGAATGTAGGATGAGAAGGGGGAGCTGATGCTGAATATATGTAGAATGTTTAATAAGGTGGATTATAAATATGGTGAAATGGTTAGAGTGCATTAACACATTATAGTGAATATAATGGCATAGACTAGGGGAATAAATGACAATTGAAAGAATGCTACAAAGTAGTCTAGGGACTGTATAACAGTGTTTTTGGTGGTGGATGATGATTGTGGTTAATGGTACAAACATGAGAATATTCCTCTATTACAAGGTCTTCAGAATATCACAATAAAATACTACAAGCTGAATCCAGTAGCATAAAAAGAATTCTACCATGATCAAATGGGATTTATGCATGAATACAAAATTTGTTTAAAATCACAGTTAATGATGAAAAACTGGATGCTCTCCCTCTAAGTTCAGAAAAAAGGTAAGGTTGTTCATTCTTGCCACTTTGCAATTTCATCAAAAATAAAAAAAAAATAATTAGGAATCAATTTAACAAAAGATGTGCAATATTTATTCACTACCTACTACAAAACATTGTTGCAAGTAGTTAATGAATATTTTATTAAATGGAAATCCATTCCACATTCATGGATCAGAAGGATTAATGGTGTAAAAACAGCAATACTTCCAAACTGATCTGTAAATTCAATGCAATCTTTATCAAAACCCTAGCAGATTTCTTTGTAGAAATTGTCAAGCTTGTTTTAGAAATCATATGGAATTGCAAGGGACCCAACAATCTTGAAAAAGAAAATAGATGGACACATACTTCTTGACTTCAAAATTTGGAACAAAGCAATGGTTCAAGATACTGTGGTTCAGCACAAGAATAGACTCAGAGATGAATGAAATAGAAGTGAAAGTCCAGAAATAAAACTGTACATCTATGGGGACATGATTTTTACAAAGTTACCAATACCATTCATTGGAAAGAGTTTTTTAAAAGGTGACACTGGATGACAAGATATCCACATAGAAAAGAATAAACTTTGGGAGGAAAAAAGATGGCGTCGGCTTAGGAGGGCGACTGCAAGCAGCTCCCAGATCACGGCAGAGAGTGGACAGGGTGCGGCACGGGTGTCTGCGCTGTGGGTGTGTGGAGTAAGAAGCTTGGGACATCTATCTGGACAGATCGATGGTGTGGACTGAACCATAGAGATTCGTGAGTTTTAAGCCTGCCTGTGGTGCTTA